>RJWJ010032156.1:0-18704 GCA_004363605.1 Indri indri
GCCTACTTTCCAAACACCTTTGTACAGGGCTACTATCTACATGAAAGTCCTGTGTGCATCCTCACCTTGGCCTGAGCTCTGAACATGTCCTCACTGGACAGGAGGGCCTTGAATTCCTACTGTCAGCAATCCAAGCTGCATTATCTAGATATCAGTGAGGATTAAAAGAGCCTCATCATCTTGCTACTAGACATAGCAAGTCAGCCTGAAAGGCATGAAGTCATCCCTAGGAAATTTGGGTTCTTATTGGCCTCCAAGGCTCTATCACTGGATCTAATAAAGGATGAATATCATGGTCTTGGCACCCAATGAAGAGAAAGCGATAACAAGAATGGGAATCAAAAATCAAGGATGGGAAAGGGCCAACAAGGATGGGAGTCAATCATCATCTGACAAGGATAAGTAGACAAGAGAGCACTGACCGGGAGTCAGGGGCCTGGATTCCAGCCCTACTCTACCCCTCGCCATCTCTGGGTCTTGGACAAGACTCCGTTGGGGGTGAGCGGCTCTACTTCAACTGCACGATGCTCCCTCAGGGCCTTTCCAGCCTAAACACTCTACGGGTCTAACTCAAATGAAACCCAGTTTTAGCCACATTTGATTGCTTTCAGGGAGTGAAATTTAGAGAACTAGGATGCAAGGTATGAGGAATATGAAGAGGGTCATGTTATAAGACATGAAACGAGTGGGGTACAAATGAGTAAGCTTTGAGAAACCCGGGATAATGAAACTGTGGGGTATAGGTGAATTATTCCAGAAAGTCTTTTGGTCAAAGTTTGAGAGGATCCCTTAAAAATAGGTCTATTCATGCCCTTCCCACCAAACTTAACACAACACACAGTACAGAGTAGAAATTTTGTATTTGTTGAATAAGGGAGACTAGGAGTGATAACACCTACTAGAGAAGGGTTTGCTGATAGGATTTGCACAACAGGAAACACCTTCCCAAAGCATGGCAATTTGGAGTATTATGAGAAAGACCTGGAGCCCTTCCAAAAGCAAAAAGGAGGCACCCCAAGAGGGGCAGAGTCAGTGGAGGTAGGGTGACTGACCTCCCACAAGGAAGATGGCGCACTGGACCTGTTTTGATAAGGGACAGGCCACACTGGGTTAGTTATCCAGTGTCCAACTCAGTTCCCCTTGAGACCAGTACAAGGCATTCATAACACAGCACTGGCTGTCTTGAGGGATATGATCTGTGGCTGCAACACAGCTTGTTATGTGGACAACACACAATAACAGATATAAAATCATTTGAAAAGTTAAAAGTGGGCTATGTGGGCAAGGCAAAGAACATGCTTCTTTGTAAGGGGAAAGAAATCTTCATTTGTTCATCAAATTCTCATTCAGCCCTTACTATGCAATAGACTGGCGCTGGGTGCTACATATAATACTTGTTAACTGTCTGCCACTTTACAGCTCACAGAACACTTTCACACAGAGAATCTGGAGAGTAACCCAGTCTTCGCAATACTTTAAGCCCCCAAAGTCATACAGACCCCTTTAATTCAAAGGCTGTCAAATCACAAATTAGAATTCATCTGTTTATTTTCTGTAGCATGACACTAAAAAGGCAAAAAGAAATAGAGTAAAAAATCTTTTGTTTAGGGAGAACATCCATCTTGAATGGGAATGTGGTTATTATCACCAAACAAGAAACAAAGCAAGTTGGCAAACCTAATGAAGACCAGAGGAAGAAAATCTGATAAAAACAGTCTCTTAAACCCAAGCATGAGAGCATGGAACACAATCCTGTAAGAGACTGAAAAATTACAAGCTGAATAAAATTCAGTAGGAAAGTGATTGAGGACAAAAATCAGAAGTCCTGGGTTTTGGTACCAACTCTGCCACTGCCTGTTTGTGTGGCTGTGGGAGCTGGGTTTTTCCCATCATCCCGACACAGACTTACCCAGTGCCACTGCATAAAGTGGCATTTGCTAGATTGGAAAATACAAAGATGCATAAGATGCCACTGCTGTACTCAAGTCGACTCAATCTTCCAAGGAGACCAACAAGGAAACTAATAAAAAATGGCATGTGCTATAAATTGGACATAGATGAAATAGGAAGGAAGGAGGCTCCAATTCTACAAAAGGAGCTACAGAGGGTATTCAGGGAAAAGGACATTGTATTTTGAAGGATAAGTAGCAAATGCATGGCGACACCAGCTGCTGAGAAAATATAGGCTGGATGCCGGTCTTTGCTGGAAGGGATAATGAAAGCTCAAGAGTGGCCACACAGAGTCTAAGATGCCAGGGAGCAGCAGGGTGGGAATGTCTCACCCTTCTTGGTCCTCCAGTTTCCTTCCCTGTGATGCGTAGAACTAACAAAAAGATAGATGGCATCCCTCCTAGTTCGAGCACCTTGGAAAATCAGTTCTAACCTTGAAGCCCTTGTTGTACTTAAAACTATTGTGCATCCCATCTTCTTTTGAAGGAGGCTAAGAAAAACCTAACAAAATTGACTGAACTATGGTCATGTGGAGTCCCATGGTCAGGCAAGGAGGTGCTCTCAAGGGCGCGGCTCTGAGTAACTGCTACAGGGTAACGGAACAGTCATTAACACAGCTCACACAATATTTTTGGCTCTTTGCCTTCTCAGCCGCATGGCCAGTTTTGGCAAATACGCTGAAGACCAAAGACTTTATTGCCAGGGCAAGAACCTCCAGAGCTCTCTCTATCCCTGCCACAATGAGAGAAAGTGTGACTGAACTGGATTAGGCGAGGAGGAGCAGGAGGTGACAAGGTCAGGGAGCTCCATCGGCCCAGGTTCCAGAGGATGTGCCATAAGGTCTTGCCAAGAGCCCCCAGCCAACTAGATGGCAGGTGACACAGCCAAAGATTAAGCAAGCTGTGAGGTTCATATTACCACCTTCCTTTTATAGACTGGAAAACTGAGAGTTAATGAAGTTCAATAACTTACTCACAGCTAGTAGGTGGCAGACCAGGATTCCAATCCTTATCTGGCTCTGTTCAAATACAACTCCACTCCCCCAGGGACTTGATGTGATTTACGTTATTCTGTGGGTTGTAGGAAATCTTCAAAGGTTTCTACTGAAGACAGTAACATGATTGGATCTATTTTTAGAAAAATAGTTCTATTTGTGCCAAAACCTAAAGATGAAGAAGGGACATCGTCGTTTGGTAGGTTATGGCAGAAAGCTGGTGCGACACCATTAAGGGCACTGGAAACAGACAGGAGGATGGGGAGAGCCACAGACGTTTCACAGGACGGAAGGGCTTTGGCAGACCAAATAAGGAAGAGCCAGAATTGCAAAGGCCCCCAAGATGGGTAAGTGGGTGTGTTACTAAAGAGAAGACATGGGGATTCTACAGGAAACAAATTTGGTTTGTGACGAGCTTAAACTAATTCACTCCAATCTATTGCATAATACGGCTTTGCAGCAGAGAGGCAGAGGTGGAGGATATGGACCCGACGGTCACAAGGACACAGGCGGCTTACAGCCGTGGTACTAAGTGAGATCTCACAGCAAGAACAGGGCAACAAGGCTCAGAATGGCTCCCTGTGGGGAACAGCCAGGACCCGGGGGGAAAGAACACGCCCAGTCCTTCTCCACTGGACTTCCACGCCTTGACGTTAGGCGTGGCCACGTGGCCAGTCATGACTAATGAAGAGTGAGAATTGTCACGTGGCACTTCCGTGCTGACGCATTTAGTTGGCAGTGCTCTTCCCCCCAGCCCTTCTCTGCTGCCGGAGTGACTGCATGAGTGCCTGTTGAGACGGTGGCATCACAGCAGAGCAGAGTCTCCATCAGCCCGGGTCTCCAAGTGGCACGAACGGGAAGCAACTTTGACCCTGCAGCTTCAGCAACAGAGCTGAAGATTTCTCTCACTAATGCTGACAGGGCGTGTTCAGAAATGTAGGAAGCGAGAAATCTCAGGGAAATCTCTGGAAAGGTCTCAACGAGGTCATCAGTGCTTTCAAGTGCCTTGAGGAGGTGAAAGAGCTTCAAGACGAAGAGAGAACCCCGACTGGGCAACGTGGATTCATGGAGGATGATTGAGGACAGGGACCCGGCGTGGTGGAGCTTGCTGCTGCGTGGACCTATGTCTGGCCAAGTATAAAGACCACTCTCAGGAGGTTTTCCTTGTCTGGCTCTGCATTTCTGGAGGCAGGGGTGTGAGACACGGGGCAGGCTGGGCTGGTCCGCCTGTGAATTGGAGAACACGTCCTGGTGGAATGCACAGCTCCTCGACTCTCCTGGCCCTGTAGGTTGGTGGCCTACCTGTTGCTCACGGTGGCAGTTTTCACCTGCTCAGGCCCATTTCGTTGTCAAATCCCTGGCTTGTGCTCTCACCCCAAATCACATCCTTCACCCTGCTGGTTGGAGGCTCATGCGTCACGGCACATCGGACCTGCCTCCTTGAAGGTACCCAGCCCACATCGACAAGAAGGGCGTGGTACCCATCCCAAAAGCCCGTCCTCTGTCCAGGGAATACCTCCAGGGCCGCGTCCAAATGCCCATCTACATTCCCCTCTCTCGCCGCCTCCCCCTGCCTGTATCTTGACTCCTGCTCTCTGTCTAGCTGCTGAGATTGGGGACCTGACTTTAGAACATCAGCTTTGCCCAGGCTTTGATCCCCTCCTGGACATGGATTTGCTTGTTAACTCTGCACACTTCTACAGCAAGTAACAGGGGTGCTGCCTGCCCTAAGATCCCCAGGTCACTGCCCGGCCAGGCCTGCTCATGGACCAGCCACTGAAAGGGGAAGGATACTGAACAGCCCCTCTCAGAAGCCCATTCCCACGGCACTGTCCTGATGGGTAACATGCCTTGTGACGGGGGTCTCTCTGGCCCCCCCAGACCAAGCCAGCCCTGAGGGACCTGGAAGGAAAAGTTCATGGAAGTGCACCTCTCCCCCATTCCCCTGTTTAGCACGCTCGCCCGTTGCACACGTTTACACTGGGATCCTGCCACTACGTCCTTATCCTCCTGGATAAGGACCCCTGGCCCCCGAGTTTGTTTCCTCCAAAGCCATCACCATTCTGTGCATTTCCTGAGGGGCAGCAAAGTGCAGGATAGAGCACATGGGCTCTGCATTAAGAGAGACCTAAGCTATAATCCTGGCCCCCCAATTACTGACAGGGGATCCTGGGAAAGTACATGATCTCCTGCAGTCTGTGTTTCCCCATCAGTAATGTGGGGAAACATAGCCTGTCTTGCCAAGTTGTTGTGAGGATTATTTACAAAAATTCTCCTAGCATATTGTGGTCATCCAGTACATTTTGCTAACTTTCTCATCTTTAACCACATTCCTTCATCTTTTACAACTCCATCTACTTCCTAGCTATTAAAATGATTCTGTCCTGCCCGGGTACCTCTCTCCTGAGGCTCTGTGATTCTTAGGTGCCAATAAATGAGTTGTGCCAAGGTGTTAATGAGTATGAGGGAGAAAATGTAGCTTTCATCATTTATCATCTTTGTAGTTATTTAGAGGCTGTTACAAAGCCTTAATTCAGAGATAAAATGGATAATAGAAAATTCCTGTTTCACAGGGGACTAGTTTAGGAGGCCTTTAATGATAATAGTTATATGTTACTAACATCTATTATATGCCAGGCACTATGCTAAGTTCTTTGTGTTCATTATCTCCTTTAATCAACCAAAAACTCTATGGGGTATTATCATTCCCACTTTACAGATTGATAAACTGAGGCTCAGAGGGTTGGAACATTTGCCCATAGTCACACACCTAGTTAAATGAAGAGTTCGGGTTCAAGCTTGAACCCTCTAATCCAAAACTGCCATGCTAGACTGCCTCCCTCTTTTGGTAACGGGCCTTTCAAAAACCTTCAAATCACGGTTGACTTGTTATATTCGTATTTACCCCCAGCCTTTTAAAAATCCTAATATCTTTTTAGTACGTCCTTAGTAGATACATATGTGTTAGAGATGAAGCAACACAGTAAGAAAATTCTTAACAGCAGTAAACACTTTATAAACAGGACCTATCATTATTGCCATTATTGTTATTAAATCCATCCCTTTGCTACTGCTCCCAGACAGTGGCATGTTTACAGGTGAATGGTGACTTTGTTTCTGATTTCTCATTTGTCTTTAAAAGAAAAGAAAAAAGTTCTTTCTTTTGAAATAATGTACATCCTGATATCCAGCCTCAAAGGCCTGATCTGGGTGGAATACTCTTTCAGTCCTGTTTTAGAAACGGCCTAACCTAACTTCTGTGCTGGGCACGTTCGCCACAGTTCACAGTGGCTGGCAGAGGGGCACCACCATGGTCCTCTTGCTGGGGCAGCTCAGAGCTCCCGGAATATCAGAGTCAGGGAGACAGCAGAGGACCTAGACAAGCAGGTGTTCCTGCCCACAGAACAGGCCTGCAAGCTAATCTTCCTAAAATACCACGTCGTGTGGTCATCCTACTTCCTCGATCCAGCACCCACAATAACTGTACACCTGCGGGATGAAGCTTAATCCCCTCTGTTCTGAGGCCCTGCATGATGCAGCCAGACCGAATTAAACCAGCCTTGTTTCCACCCCTCACGCGTGCTACATCCTTTCTATCCCACAAATAAATTAGGGCCGGCCTCAAAGCTGGTGCTCACCCCGTGTTCCTGCCTGAAATATTTCTCCTCCCCACCCCACTCCACACTATCCTTTGGCTTATCTGAGTTCTGGCTACCTTTCAAAGCCCAGTTCAAATCCGACCTCTTTCCCAAAGCTGCTCCTATGACAGAAGCCACAGTGGCATCTACAGTCATAGATGGCCTATGGTAGGATGCCCCATATGGAAGGATGTGGCAGATTTTAGCTTTCTTGGAAGGACCATAAGCCCGTAAGAGAAAGGATCAGGTTTCATATTTCGTTCAACCTTTCCTATGTTTGGTGATCAGGTTGTACACTAGCCAAGTGTCCTATAAAGATAATTTCTGTTTTGTGACTACTCTTTCCCCACTGACCTACGATGTATGTATCAAAGGTGTGTGCACTGGAATTTCTGCATTCCTTGAATGTGACCAAAAAATCCCATCTAGATGGTATTGCATCCTTTAAAATTACATCTCTAAAGGGGAAAAAAGACTTTCTAATCAAGCATAACTACTGTGGGGACAATACATAATTGTCCTTTTATTCTCCTGATTACGGAGCCAACTGAGAGACATAGGATATACAGGAGTTAGATAAATAAAGACAAAAATATCAGTTTTATTTCTGCTAAAGCCAGTTGGAGAACATTACTATAGGTCTATCTCTTAGATCACTAATATTTACTGCAGAATTTTGAACCACTCAATCACAGGTACAATCACACAAGCCCAGACCTGCCCTATTACAGGGCACTCAGAGCAAAAAGCAGTAGAGGTCCGTGCAGCTGGAGGGCAGGAGAAGGAGGCTGAGAGGAGCAGGCCCAGTCCTTCTAAGCCCACTGACGACGACCAGCCATGAGGAACGAGCAAAGGGTCAGGACAGGGGCCTAGAAGTGTTTTCTGGAGGAGGTTCCTCCACAGGGAAACGAGAAGCCAGGGAAACAGAGGCTCCCCACACTCATGAATGGTTCTAAAACACAGGATGCTTTATGCAAATGTTACCCCTCTAACTGGTTAATATCTGAAAGGGGCTGGAAAATTAGACTTAATCTTTGCTGATACAGAGAACCAACTCCATGATTTGTTTATTTCAGTGAGCGTTGCTGTTCTCCTTAGGGGATATTAGTTCACCTACATATCATCTGCTGAGCTTGACGTGGATTATTGCCCAACATTCACTTATTGGAGTCTAGCCAGAACACACATCATATGCAGGGCCTCACACTTGACCCCGAATTAAGCACTCATTCATTCATTCAACAACCACACAGTAATTACTGTGTGTCAGACATCGTGCTTCATGGTAGCAATATCGCAGTGTGAGAGATAGAACAGCGCAGTTCTATCCAGCAAGATCTCAGTATCAAGCAAGCACAAGGGGGCGGCAGGATCCCCAAATTCAATCAGTTCTAAGAGCAAGCGTGTCAGCGGATGGATTGGTTCAAAATGCTGTTAGGTAAGCAGTGATCATATGATGGAAGGATATGTACTGAAATGTCCACGGCCATTCTAACGAGGAAAAAACGAACACCATTTGCACCAGGACAAGGGAGTATTGTTAAAATACATGTTTTAAGAGTAAACAATTCTAAGATGCTTTGGGTACATTTCTAATTTGAGTATGGTAGACAAACGCATCATGACCTACAAAATCCTTCTTGGCTTTCACACTTCATGCTTCTCGATGCTGCCTTCTTTTGTGTAAGTTCCATACAGCTCTGGGGCACTCTGCCGGGGAGAAGAGCCTCGTAATTATAATCGGTGCCTCAACAATAAGGACTTGGTGTTCTAAACCGCTGTAGTGAGAGTGATACAGCACACGCTGTCACTTGGGCTACAGTGAAATTCAATGAAAGGAGTAAAGCTGAGCTGTAGGAAAGGGCGGGTGGGAGGGAGGGAGGGAAGGAGCAGCGGAGCACGAAGACGGCCTGGCTTGCAGGGGGCTCCAGAGCAGCATGCGCTTTGCACACAATGCGCAGGGTCCCTTTTGTCAGAATCCCTTCGCTGGGCATCGTCCGGAGCCCAGGAGGCTGCGGAGAGCATTCCAGCCCCGGTGGCAACCCCACCGCCTCTGCCAGGGTCAGCCAGGAGCAAGCGGCTTTGACAGTCCAGGCCCCCAGAGAGCAGGGAGAAGCGCTAACGGCCTCTTCGGATGGATCCTTCGCTTCGCCATCACGGTTTCATTATTGTTATTATTTTAATTCTTTCCCTTCTGGGCTCCCCTGCCTTCCCATGCAAAACTGGTTCAGAGATGCCACTTTTGGAGCTCATTATGTTGTCATGGCAACTAGAATTTTCAAAGTTTATTTCTCCTCCATGAACTCTCCTTACCCATTCCCATCTCTTACCACATACATGTTTCGCACGAGAAACGAAACATGGAAGAAAATAGGACCAATATCTGTAGCAGGTAAGTTTCTCTCTCACACCTCCTATGTTAGCACAGCATGTCCCTACTGGGGACATGAAATTACCCCTGTTCCCACTGTCTCCAATTAACATCCTAGACTCCCAGTCACCCGCGATGTCTGGGAGCAAGGCCTTGGGTGGCAGCCATCGGTGGTGCCTCCTGCCCCTCTTCCCGCAGAGCAGCAGATATATTCCTTCCTGCTCATGCAAACCACAAGCACGCTGTGTCTTATTTATCGCTTGTTAGCCCCTGAAAACAACAGCAACAACTGTGGATAAGGGAACGTGAACACACCTCAGACGTACTTCACAGGGGATCTCTCCGGAGAACAGAGGAACCACAGTTGCCAGAACGGAAGGAAAGGCAATCCCTCAAAGAAAATTTGCTAAATTGATTGTTTAATTATAACATTAACCTTTGTTATCAAAAGCCCAGGTGAGGCAGAGAGGAACAGGGAAGAAGAACAGGGAAGAGAGAGCCTGCACTTCCAGGCTGAACGCACGCGTCGGGGAAGGGCTGACGGCTGGCTCCCCACCCCGCCCACTCGCCCGCGTGGGGGCAGCTCTTGTGCCCTGGCGCGCTGCCTGCAAGTGAAGCGGTTGTTTGGCCCACACAGCTGCCGGAGAGTCTGGCACCCCGAGGGCCTCTGCTCCAGCTCTCTGTGCTGGGGTCCAGGTGACCCGAGGGCAGCTGGCAGGACAGGTGCCCTCACCGTGGCCTGCGGCAGGGTCTCTCCTTCCTCCCCCGCCGCCCACCGGGGAGAGGTGAGATGACTGGGGCCAGAAAACACTGAAATTCTGAGCCAAGGGAGTGTGGACCTGACAGATGGAGCCTTGCCCAGATTAGGGGACAGTGTCCGGAGGCTCTGAGATAGAATGACCACATGGCTACTGAGACCCAGTACTTTTAATTTATGTGTCTACTGAGATTGAGATTAGACTCTGTGGCATCAAACATGATCGATGAGCGTTTGAACTGAGACTCTGCTTACTTGCTCTAGCGTCCATCGTTGGTAGCAGAAGGAGATCCCCGATTGCTTAAGTCACAAAAGCTCTAGACTTGAGTGTTGCTTAAATTGGCCCTTAACGGGATTAGTTGTGTAGCTGGGGACCTAAACAGCAGTAATGGGGATGCTGTGCTCTGTGGCAAGGAAGAGGCTGAGCTGGACAAATGCGTACTGGGGTAAAATGGAATGGTGGGCGTGTCCAGGAGAAATGGGTGACAACTGCAAGCTGGCAGGGCGGGCGCTGGGGTGGGGACTGCTGGAGAACACCACGTCACAGGAGAGGGGTGAAGTCATATGGACTGAAACTGCCCAGGCTCTGGCTGGCCGGTGGGATGGGACAGGAGTGTCCTGCTCAGCATCCCAATCCCCAGAGCGCCTATCCCCTGGTGTCCTCTTTCTGGGCAGTGGACCACCTGCTCTCCCAAGCCACTGCATTCTTCAGTTCTGTTCTCCCTCTGCTTCTTTTAACTCACCTGTCCACTAACAGCAGCAGAACTGTTCTTGGCACATGGTGGGCGCTCAACAAATGTTGAGTGAATGAACTACTCCTTGAACGGACAGGACAGCAAGCAGTGTATGCTCCGGATGCCACCCGCATCCGTGTGGTCCTTCTTCGGGTTTGGGTTCCGAAGCTGTGGGGGCAGCTCTCACACACGCTGACAGGCGTGGTCATGCCCACATCTTTATGCTTCTCTATCTGAGGGATTTCTCCAGTCCCCAGGAGCTCACTCAGCCCACAAGCAGGGCAGCCCAAAAGTGTCATCACTCAACGAGGGACAGCAATTGATGGATGGGGAAACATATACACACACATATATATGTACACACACACATATATGTATATACATGCAAACACATACATATATCTATCTCCCAACTTCCCAGTCCTCGGGGGAGCACTGCTAAGTTCCATCTACATGTTCCTTAGCGGGATCACAGTGGATGAAGCCTTAGCAGTCCATACTGGTAACCCTCTCAATTAACACATACTCTTTGGCTTTTTCTCTCTCTCTCTCTGCCTCAATTTCCCCTCTCACTCTTATTCACAGCCAGAAATTGCTTCCCAGATAAACTACCTACACCCCCAATTCTTTTCCTAGAGTCTTCTTTCAGGGGCACTCAGGCTCAAACCCTATGTTAGTCCACCAAATAATATTCCCCCTGACAGAGGATGAGGAGGAGGAGAGGGGGATGTTAAGCCAGGGGAGAGCAAAGGAGCGTGATTGCAAATACACTCGCCATCTACTTTTCGCATTTTGCCAGGAGAAAACCTTGACCAGGGCTGAAAGACTATATGGATAAGAAATGCCTGGAAGAGAAATGTCTGATTAACTTATCTATAAAAATGATGAGCACAGCCCAACCTAGAGACAGAGATTTGCTACTGCTTCTGAGGACAGCGCTGAGGACAGGGGCCAAAAACGAATGACCATGGGAAGAACCCGCCTCTCTGGAGCTAGACGATCTGCGACACAACTTGGCCTTGAGGTTCCCCCTGACCATTTTAGGCCTTTCCCCCCCATTCATAGGTGTATGCAGAGGGTCTGCAGGGATTGGAGATACCAATGCAAGCACAGCCCTGGTTTCCAGATCATTGTCTCTGGAAGGGATATTAAGTTGCTTACTCCACTAGGGCGACTTTCCTCACTAGTTCACACAGACACATCATTTTTAACAAAGCTCAGTGAAGAATGGAGTGGACCATGCAGGGTAATTGGTGTATTTAAGATACTGTTGCTCAGTTATTTTTATTTATTTATTTTTTAGCTCAGTCAGTTGGTAAATCACATTTTCAGAGTGACTGACATTGTCCACTAGAGAAGCACAAGCATCACTTCTGCAGGAAACAGCAAAGAGCAGTGTGTCAGCCAAGGAAAGCACATCCACGGAACCAATGCCAGGGCCAGAGCAATGCTCACCACGGAGGTCTGGCTGTAATTCTCTTGAGTCTGGTTGTTACTTCTTCTTAAGACAAGAATCGAAGCTGCTACCCAAAGCCTGTTAATTTCCTTCCTTTCCACTCTTTGTGTTATTTCTTGGTTTACTTGCTTGTTTTCTGTCTTAGCCATTAGGATACCAAGTTCTCAAGAGCGAGAGATCCATTGTCTTGTTCACGATCAAATCCAGAGTGCTCCACACGCGGTGCTCAACAATGTTTGCTAAGTATTTTAATAAATGATAAGTGAGTATTTCGTCCCCTTACCTTCCTCTACTTAAAGTTAGCTTGTGTCTTCTTCCTTCAGTTCTTGTACACTAGGGTATTAATGGCTGGTAATTAGGATCATCCTCTCTCATATTATATTTGATCACTGGGTACCTTGATCTAAACAGAGAGTACAATGTGAAAACGGGGTGGTTGGAGGATGGAGGAAATGCTTCTCTGTGTACAGCACAGAAGGTCGTCGGGGGAAGGAAAATCATGTCCATTCTGATGGCCCTTCAGTCAACTCCAACAAGCGTTCGAGGGCATCCTCTGGTCTGGTCAACTCTAACCTTTGGACTTCTCAGCTGCTAAACAGATGAATTACCATGTCTAACATTAGGTAAGAGTAGTGTGGCCCCTTTAACAGACTCTGGGGTCCCTGCTGTCCCCCAGATGCTCTCAAATGCTGTTCATTTCCTGGGTTCTCCGTGGAACATGGCACCTTCCTGCTCTCCCGCATATCAGAGTTTGTTTTAACAGGAGAGACTAATTTCAACATTTTTGCTAGATGAGGAATATTTTGGGACGCAATGATAATTGAGTGTTGAGAATGTAGCAATGCACTTGACACCAAGGGGAAAATAAAGAACTTTTAATTCGACGACAACCCTAACGGCATGCGAACTTCACAGCTAGAAATGCCAGGCACCCGCCATATAACCCAATTGCGAAGACTGTGATTATCAACCGAGGAAATTGGGAGGTATTATTTCAGCCACCTCGGTGTGCATGTGTCTGCAAGCTCACAGAAAACATGGCTAATTATAGGGGCTTGACTGTGAGCTATAAGCTCAGAATGAAGCGGGGCCCTAACACCATTACAAATTTCCTTGCGGTGAAGCCAATTACTATGAGATTCCATAGACCAGAAAGAGAGAAATAAGTTCAAACAAAAACAGATCTTTTCTCATCTTGAAAAGCCTGAGATTTTGGCATTAAAGCTACAGTGAAGGGAGCATACAAGATAAATTACTACGGCAAAAAAAAAAAAAAACCCTTTACAAAGGCCCTCAAAACAGAACTGACTACACTGGGGTCGTGCCTGTCACACTGATAATGACAATGGCTCCCTCTTTCTCCACATAACGGAGAAGGCCCATGCCCAGTTCTTAGAGTTGCCCTTTGACATCAGCACAATTATGGGGTTCGACTACATGGCTGAGGGCTCAGCTCTTCGACAATATAAAACTTGGGTTTCTGGGGAATCATAACATTGAAAACAATGCCCAGAATCTTGAGAAAATTTCTGATGAATACAGACATCCCACAAACAGGAAGTTGGCTTTTGATTCGTTCACTCAGGGGCATTTACTGGGAGCCTACCCCATGCTTGTTAATTATACTTGCTAAGTGCTGGGGGAAAGAAAACAAACTCACCATGGCCTGCCTTCATGATCCTGTGAAAGGGGCAAAGACCTCTGCAGATGACTATAAAATAAGGTAACAAGTGCTCTAGTAGAGGAGTATCTATAGTGCGATGGGTACCCAGATGAGAAACTCGACCTTGAAGGATGAGTCAGAGTTCCCCAGTCAAGCAAGGCAGTGGGTGGAAGTAGCTGTGGGGGTTGGTTATTTCTAGGCAAAGAACCGATTACCTGGGAAATCCAGAAACAGTGAGCTGTGTGGCCAGGCTAAGGCAGAGGAAACTTAAAAATGAGGCTGGAAAAACAGGCTGGGTCTAAGCTAAGCTTTTAGAGATCACTTAAGACAAAGAACATTCATTTGGACTCTAATAAATTGACAGTGGGAGAGGCTAACAGTTGAGGCTTTATTTGTGATTAATCTGTTTGTTTTAAAGTCTTTAACTGCTAAAATTTGGCTGGGCTCCTCACCCCTGTAATCCTAGCACTCTGCGAGGCCCAGGCAGGAGGATCATCTGAGCTCAGGAGTCCGAGACCAGCCTGAGCAAGAGCAAGACCCAATCTCTACTAGAAATAGAAAAAATTAGCTCAGGGTGGTGGTGAGCACCTGAGTCCCAGCTACTTGGGAGGCTGAGGCAGGAGGATTGCTTGAGCCCAGGAGTTTGAGGTTGCTGTGAGCTAGGCTGACGCCACAGCACTCTAGCCCGGGCAACAGAGCCAGACTCTCTCTCTCTCTCTCTCTCAAAAAAATAAATAAATAAATAAAAATAAAAAAGTCTTTAACTATTAAAAGGTATTAACTCTGTATTTGTCTTTTCTACCCAATGTTGGTTTTGTTGTTATTTATTCTTTTTCTGAGAATTTATTGGTCCACGATATTAAAAATTATGATTTAATCATTGTTGATCTATATTATAGTTGTATGATTTCAAGATAAATTCATGATACTTATTGTTCATTGTATATTATTAATTGTTTTAAGCCAGCTGGTAAGAATGCAGAAAAACCAGAAATCACGTGCATTGCTGGAAAGAATGTAAAATAGCACTGCCACTCTGGAAGACAGATAGGCAGTTTCTTATAAAACTAAACATGCATTACTATTCAGTCCAGTGATCATACCCTCGGGCATTTATCCCAGGGAAAGGAAAATTTATGTTCACACAAAAATCTGCTCACAAATGTACACAGCAGCCTTATTTGTGATAGCCCCAAGCTGAAAACAACTCAAATGTGTTCCAGACAGTGCACGGTTAAACAAACTGTGGTATATCCATACCACAGGATACTACTCAGAAATGAAAAGGGATGAACTATTGATACATGCAATAACCTGGATGTATTTCAAGGAAATTATGCTAAGTGGAAAAAAAAGTCAATTTCAAAAAGTTACACATCATATGATTGCATTTAAATAACTTTTTTTTTTTTTTTTTTTTTTTTTTTGAGACAGAGTCTCACTCTCTTGCCTGGGGCGAGTGTCGTGGCGTCAGCCTGGCTCACAGCAACCTCAAACTCCTTGGCTCGAGCAATCCTACTGCCTCAGCCTCCCGAGTAGCTGGGACTACAGGCATGCACCACCATGCCTGGCTAATTTTTTCTATATATATATTTTTAGCTGTCCAATTAATTTCTTTTCTATTTTTGGTAGAGACGGGGTCTCGCTCTTGCTCAGGCTGGTCTCGAACTCCTGAGCTCAGGACGATCCGCCCGCCTCGGCCTCCCAGAGTGCTAGGATTACAGGCGTGAGCCACCGCGCCCGGCCTAAATAACATTCTTGAAAGGAAAAATTAGAAAGATGGTTTGGGGGATGGAGGACAGTGGGTGACTATAAAGGATAGCCTGAGGTATCTTACGATGATAGGACAGTTCTGTGTCTTGATTGTGGTGGTTACACAAATCCACACACGATAAAATTGCATGCAATTACACACACATAAACAGGTGCATGTAAAACTTGCGAAATGTGAAGCAGCTCCGTGGATCGTACCAATGTCTGTTTCCCGGTGTTAGCATTGTCTGCAGTTAGGCAAGATGTGATCTTTGGGGGAAACTTGGAGAACAGTACTGCGAGAAAGATTTCACTATAAAAATTTTGTTTTTTGCAACTTCCTGTGACTCCTAAATTATTTCCAAAGGAAAAAAAAAAGGCATGACAGGCCCTCCACATTGCCAAGTTCAACAGCTATTTTTCAGTCTATCTTGTATTATATCTCTATGACTCACCCAGCATTTGGGGTCTTCTCATTCCTTTTTGAAACCCTGTACGCTTCTTTATCCTCTATGACGTGATGCTTGTGTGATATCCTTTTGAAAATCTAGATGTTTTCGTCAACAGTTAATGTTTCTGGAAACCTCTATCCGTGGTTCTGCTTTTTCTTCCCTACATGCCGTCCATGGCTAACCTCACCTATCTGTACCACTTTCTCTATCCTGTTCTGCTAGTATTTCACATCTCTGCTTCCTCTGTTCTTAAGACACCGGCATTGGCTGATCCTATCTACTTGTTCGGAACCTCAAACTCTCCATGTCTGAAACTGAACCCATCTTTCTCCCAGAACAAGAGCTTTTTTCCTTCCTCTATTTATTCACCTCAGTAAATGGAACCAAAGTTCTCCAAGACATTTGCAACTAAGCCTTGAGCTCATATCCTAGACGATCTTCCCTTACCCATTACAGCCAATCATTCATCATGTCCTGACTATTTTACCACCTAAAATCTTCACCCCTGTTCTTACCTTTCCATTGCAGCCATCAGTGCCTGGGATCCTCATTTTCTGTCTGGTATTAGAGCTTTACTACAGTCTTATTACTAATCAATCACTTCAATCACCTTTTTTTCATTTTATTACCTACCTTCTTTAATTCTCTATACAATCAATCTAAAATACAAAGCTAACTCATTTTGTCTTTTGAACTTACTAGTGAATTACAGTACTGTGTTTTTATTTTGCAAACTCAAATTTGTCAATTACTTTCTTTATGGTTTATTGCTTTGTATCATGTTTAGAAAGGCCTTCCCTTTGAAGATTTTAGTTTTCCATATTTTCTTTGAATATGCTTATGATTTAAAAAATGTATGTACTAGCTCCATATGTGATTTATTTTGATACAAGATGTGAGATGGGGATCATCCAACTCAATTTTTCTTCTTTTCAAATGACTAGCCAGTCATCGCACCATTCACTGAATGATCCACTTTCACTAATGTGAAATGACACTTATATAGTCTATAAATTCATATAGATACAGTATGTACTGGGGTCTCTTTTTGATCTATTCCTATATCACACTATACTGTTTCAATTATTGTAGCTTTAGAATATATTTTACTACCTATATAAAAAGTCCCTGTTCCTCACTGTTCTTTTTAAGAAATGTCTTGGCTATTCTTATATTTTCAGATAAATTTTAACGTAATTTAGTAACATTTTTAAATAAATTTATTTACTAAATAAATTTAACATAATTTAGTAAATCTTATTTGCGTGTATTGGTATCACATTAAAATACTAAAGTGGGCAAAGTAGACATTGTAATTTGAAATATTCCTTTTTAAGAACAGGGTTTGTCTTTTAACTAACTAAATCAGAATATCTGTGCCTTGCAATCTCCCTGTAACGGATGCAAGTTTCATGGGGGCAAGAAGTTGTGTTTTGTTCTCTGCTGTATCCCCAGTATGTGGAACACTACCGGCCATGTAGAAGCTCAATACCTAACTGGGAGAAAATGGATTAAATGAATACACGAATGCTTCTATCATTTAGGCAATGGGAAGCAACTGTAAATAATTAAGGTACACAAATACTATAACTGAATGTCAAATTTGGAAAGACTTTTTTTGTGTGTGGAGAGCAGGCTGGGTCAGAGTGAGCAGGGAGAACATTTGAAGAGACAATTGCTAGGACACGGTTCATGGAACCTTTCAAAGTGGAATCAGTCGGTCTTGATGAACAATTAGAGGCAGAGTGCAAGTGGGGACAAAGTTATCAGGATTAGCTGAGGTTTCTATCTTGGATAATGGATGTGATAAATGATAACAGAAGGAAGATATGGAAGAAGAGTGGGTGTGTTTAGTGGTGGGGTAGGGGAATGAGACGATGAATTCAGTTTGGGGCATCCTAAGTTTGGACACCTAAGGGATGGCTAAGAGAAGATGTAGACTGGAGCTTAGCAGCAGACAGGTAAATTAAATCCAGGTCTGTCTCTTAGCAAAGCCATCTTCTTTTCAATTTTTAGAATTTATTTTTTTTAATTGACACATAGTAACTGTACATATTTATTTGTTATGTTTTGATACACGTATCTGTTGTATAATGATCAAATCAGGGTATTTATCACCTCATGCATTTATCATTTCTTTGTGGTGAGAACATTCAAAAGCCTCTCTTCTGGTTATTTTGTAATACATAATCAATACCTTACTGTTAAC
The DNA here is from genome assembly GCA_004363605.1 of Indri indri. Taxonomy (NCBI): domain Eukaryota; kingdom Metazoa; phylum Chordata; class Mammalia; order Primates; family Indriidae; genus Indri; species Indri indri. Next base: position 17,977 of record RJWJ010032156.1, read on the forward strand.
CATTGTCACCTACTGTGCAACAGAACACCAGAACTTACTATTTCTCTCTAAAAATCTATCTTCTTAAACATTATTTAATGTTATATTCCACTAAGTAAAAATTAGTTTATCCTCTGAAAAACAGATAAGTGAGATTTTAAGAGGGAAACATTCTTGAAATAGGTTTAATGTAGTTACTACACAAGGCGAATTTGGAGAATGGTACAGTCACCTACCGGGTTCCTTAAGGACTTCGGGGAGGAAGAAAGACTAGAATGCATGCATTAGTGCTTGCACATAAATGTAAGACATCATGCACATGTATGAAAATGTGTATACATGTGCGTATGTGTATATACACACATGTGTTATATATAAAGGTATCAGAGTGTTAGAAGATGAACCTATGCCAAGGTAGTTAAAAGTATGGCTGAGAAGATAACAGGATTGTTTCAGTCACCTAAGAACTTCACCAACTAGAAATTCCACGTATGAAAAATTCTTCAACAAAGAATGGAAGGCATTTTTACATTTGGCGGTTGCCTTTGTTACCAAAAAAGACACCAAATGAAGTCCTAATCTAAGTGTTCAAGTTTCTATATAAAAGGCATAAATCCCTGTAAAACGGTACCCTTGTTTTGATTATTTATTTCAATTGTCCCACCCACTGATTTCTCTATTCCTTTTCCCACAGCATCTGACCCTGCCTCTCGGATCCAGCCTTTCCGGATATGATTGTTGGCTTCCCC
>RJWJ010032157.1:0-18702 GCA_004363605.1 Indri indri
GTCATGTCTCACGAGATAATAAAAGTGCACGAAAATGAGCAGCATGGAAATGTTAATTTTGGGGTGCTGAGGCAGTGCAGATGGAAGTGGAGCTTAGCCGGCCCTTCTGTTTGGGAGGGCACGGGGAGAAGTACGACTTGCCACAGCACGAGAGCCAGTATTGCTGAGGTGTGGCTCTGTAGGGAGGGAATGCCACATGCTGGAGGCATTTTTTACTTAAAAAAAAAAAAGAAAAAAGAAATGAAAGAGTTTTAGTCAAGCTGAGAGCTATTTCCTTTCTTTCCTGTTGGAGGCTGTAAGTCTACTCCTCTGTATACTTACTCCCCGTTGCTTCAGAAAAACTGGTTATGAACCAATACAGCTTCCACATGATACTGAATTGATTCCCTTATTCACCGATCGCATTTGAGCTAATTGGTTTTATGAAAACATATCTTGTAGCAGAATACACTGTGTCTGTATTTAAAATTAAGAATGGAGGTGAACGCTGTGGGACGAGAGGAGCAAAGGACATGAGGATGTTTGCAAAGGGGTGATTATGAGGAGTAACTTGGAATCCAAGCGGGTCCAGTGGGGGAATGCCCAGGGAGGGCTGGCGAGGAAGTGCTGGGGTCCACGGGTTGGAGGTCATGATGAGGTGGAGGTAGTTGAGTAAGGGAGCTGGAGGGTAAGGGAGGTTGAAGAGCTGGATGTTTGCATGAAGGTTTCAAGCTGGGGGCAGACTTTGGTGCCGACAATGTCTTGGAAATAATCATGGGCATGATTGCAGTAGTGCAAATGAAAAGATTGTTGGAGATGAGGAGGTCAAAAATAAGAGGCCAAGGAGTTTGGATGAGTCTGCCATAAGAAGGTGGAGGTTGCCAAAAAGGATGTTAGGACTGGGATGGAGAAGAGAGCTGGTGAGCCTGGGACTTGTAGACAGGGCTGTTTATATGCTCTTCCTCCCTGACCACCAGCTGGGAGGGTAGCCTGGGGTCAGGATGGAGACTTTTTGTTTTTCCTGCAGCCCCTTAGGCTATCTATCTCATCATCCCTCTAAACTTTCACCTTTTTATATCTCTCTCCTCTCTTTTTATAACTACTTTTCATGTACTTTTAATTTTATACCCCTACAAAATATTAGCAAATGTTTTGGCTTTTATTATGTTTCTAACTCCACTAGGTACAGTACTAGGTGCTGAGGAAATGATGGTAAACAAGAAATGATTCCTGACCCAGGGAGCTTGCAAAGGATTAATTTAAAACAAACCAAACAGAAACAGTTTTCTTGCATGTGGGCTGGAAGTATTTTCTCTAACTTACCAAGTGAGACTTAACTGTTTGTAGGAACAATCATAAGTGAGATATAGGTCAGGAACTCTTTCGTAGGTCGGTAATTTGGGGCAGATTGCAAGTATCTTTTGATTAGGGTCCTAGGCCTTTAACTGGCTGAAATATTACATATTTTCATTAGAAAAACAGTAGAAAGCATCTCAGTTGCGATAGGAGTTGAGTAAACAAAAAGGTGATGCAATCGCATGAGGCACAGTTCTGGTTTCCATAAATGCCAGTGTTCAGAAAGGCAGATTGCTGGATCCGAGGATGTGAAGCTCCAGCTGGAGCCCTGTGAGTTGGGGAAGAGCAATTGTCTGCCTGGTCATTGATGGGCTGGAAGCATCAATAGGGTGATGTCCTGTTTTCCTTTAGAATATAGGGCTTCCTTTCCCTTGATGTTAGTATCAGCGCTGTCTAAACAATGACCACCAGGAACACACCTGTTGTTGAACACGTTGGTTTTATTACTCATTGCAGTGAGGGAGAACATACGGTAGGGGAACCTCAGTAAGAGGATGTTAGAAAAAAGCCTATTTTAGGATTTGGGGTTGGGTTGGGTGATGTAGTCAAGGGTCTAAGGAAGTGGGGTTTTGCCATAGATTGGAAAGTGGTCACAATTCTATGATTATCTCAATAAATGTTATCTGTAACGAGGACAGAATAGAGCAAAGATAAAATCGTTGGTAAATAAGAAGCAGTCATTTATTTTAGCCAAGTAGAGGGGGCATTTGGTATTTTTTTGTTGGCACAGTGATATATTTTGTGCTTAGGCAAAGTTATGATGCGGCCTTGTTTTGTCTTGCTTTATGGTGGTCTCAGAGTAACCTTGTGTAAAGTTGCTGTTTTATGAAATCGTTTACGTCCAACTGCAGATTGGCATGGCCTAGTGTGAGTGCCACGCCAGCTTTGGGATGTCAGATGAAGCTTTTTTTTTCTTAGTGGTATGCTGATAGCTTCATGGTTCTTTTTGGAGCAATTAATAAATGGGAAAAAAGGAGGGAGCATGCAGAAAAAGGGGACCAAATCTTAAGAGAGAGATTTTACTAGAGAATGTAGGCAGGGGGCGGAAGCCTGAAGTGGGGGCAGGGGAGTGTTAGAAGAACTGGGTATTCGAGAAAGGGCTTGCCCAGGGAACACGGACCAGGCCATCAAGGGATGCACAGGGAGAAATGAGAGTGGAGGAAGTAGGTTCCCTCTCACCAGAGGCCAAGAAAAGATTTGGTGATGATAGGAAATACACACTCAGTGAGAGAGTTAACCCTCCTGGTGGCCATGTAAATCCCTTAGCATGTGCCTGGGTCATAGTAGGTGTTCAAAGTCCCCCTGTTTTTTGGGGGGGGGGTTGGGGTGGGGTGGGGAGACAAGTCTCGCTCTGTTGCCCTGGCTAGAGTGCCGTGGCATCATCCTAGCTCACACCTCAAACTCCTGGGCTCAAGCAATCCTCCTGCCTCAGCCTCCTGAGTAGCTGGGACTACAGGTGCATGCCACCATACCCAGCTAATTTTTCTACTTTTTTTGTAGAGATGGGGTCTTGCTCTTGCTCAGGCTGGTCTCAAACTCTTGAGCTTAAGAAATCCTCCTGCCTCAGCCCCCTCTGATTTTTATTAGAGTCTCTGTGGGTTTCCCAGGGGGAAGAAAGTAGAAGAGAATGATGTGCAATGGGGTTTTCCACAATGGTTTGTATGTAGAATACATGTGTATTCGGTTTGTAACCTTGGGTATACCTGGATATTAAAACCTGTGTGTATGTATGTGTGTATGTGTGTGTGTATGTGTTTTAGAAAGCCTTGACCCACGTGGTCCAGTCTCTGCATGGTGTCTCCGTCTAGCAACCACAATAATAATTTCAATGTAGCTCAAAGTTCTACAGTTAAATTTCTCAAACACCATGAAGAAGGGTAAATAGACTGTGGCAATATTTCTTTACTGTAATAAGCAGGTACACTCCTCACCTGCTCTGGTTCCTCTTACCCTGCCATCCCTATTCCCATTGTCGTGAAAATCTCCTCACCCCCACCTAAGCTGTAACTTGAAGAACTTCTGGTTGTTTTTATCTTTCCTGTTTCTTCTTTGTTCCAGATTTGGACATTTGGGTGTTTGTGTGTGTGTGTGTGAGATAAATAATGCTTCTGTAGGCATCCTTTTATGTAAACACTAAGGCCCTTGTGTATATAATCCATTGGGTAAATTCCTAACAGTGGGATTGGTAGGCCAGTTAATTAAAATTTTGCCACATTCCGATATAAATGAGTTGTGCCAGTTCAGACATCCTCCCACAGAGTGTGAGAGGGCTTGCTTTCCCACACTCTAGACAGCCTTGGCTATGCTAAACTTGAGCATTTTTGTTGATCTGAATCTAAAAATACGATGATGAGCAACTTTTTGTGGATGTATCTACATATTACTTAGTAAATCTAATTGACACATTGTGAACATACAAAAACTTTACAATCCGTATATCACTTTCCATCCTTCATATTTCAAGTTGCTACAGATCTCTCATTACATATGATTGACTTGAAATTATCTAAGAATATAAAACAGATGTGGGTGAATTAACATGTATATTTGGTAATTTTTAACTTGCAGGGATGACATTTTGTAGAATATATTTTTAAAATGTATTTAATGGAAAGGAGAATACTGCAAGTAATTTTTAGCATAGAAATGATCACTCAAGGAGGAAGGACTCTTAGGTGAAGTGTTGGCTCTCTGCTTGTCACCAGGGCTACAGAGACAGGCCAAAGAGAGCTTCAGTAGCTAAGGTGCAGGTGCCAAGCAGCAGCAGATTGAAGAAAAGGGGAGATTTACATAAATTGCAAGGCTGACACGTCAGCAGAAACAGTGTGGTTATCCTGCCAAGTCAACTATTGGTTGCCATTTGTTTTTCTATTTTTCTTTGGTAGCCCCTGAGTTTGTTGTCCTTTCATCACTCTGTCCCCTGTCCATTTGACAACATGGCTGCCACTTCCTAGCTGTGTCGCATTCAATTTATGCGCCTTGGTTTTTGGGAAAATGTTTTTCCCTCCAAGAGGCATAATTCGATCGGCATGGTGTGAAATGGGGACAGTGGTTAACAGGGGTCCCACCACAACGCCGACAAGCCTCGCCTTCCCAGCAAAGGAATCTCCCCAAATGGGATCATTCATACTGACCTACTTGGATGCTCTATTTCTGGTTTTCAAAGTTGTCGTTTTAGGCATGAAGATTCCTTTGAAAAAATGAAATGTGAAGAGAATAAGGACAGTTCAGATTCCAGAGGCCCATTTATCGACAGACTTGGTTGGCTGCCTTGCGTTTGGGAGGAAACCAGTAAAATCCCTCTGTCTGAGCGGGGTCTGTGGTGGCACTGCGTCTGTCCTCCTTTCTCTTGCATGGTAAGAGGCACCCATCTGGGAGATGGCTGCTCAGTGGGAAGATACGAGGAAGACGAGAAGTACGGTGACCTCAATCCAAAGCCAACTTGTTCTGGGAACTGGCTGTTCCTAGGGTGGAGAAAAGATTTGGGCATTGCCTAAAATTTGGCCAGGCTTGTGGGAGTCTGTCTAGAGGTCTCCTTTTTCCATTCAACGTGTCATGGCCAGGGGGCTTTTGTGTGTTTATGTGAACCACAGAAACGATATGATGCATTTTGCATCTACCTATAGCAGCTGTATTCACTCATCCATCCCCATCCATCCATTCATTCAATATTTGTCGAGCATTTACCATGGGTGAGGGGTAGAGAATTCGTTGCTGAAAAAGATCAACATGGTGACTGTCTTCTGACCTTCCATTCTAGGGGGAAGCCAACAACTAGGTAAGTAGTTAAAGTGTGGGATGATGGTTCAGGAAGGACAGAGCATTATGGGGAGTGTTATGCAAGGACACCTAAGCTTTATTTTAAGCAGTCAGGCAAAGCCTCTGTAACTAAGTGATATTGCAATTCATAACTGGAAGAGGAGTAGCAGTTGGCCAATGGATGATGGGCAGGACAGGAGGTGGTGGTGATGGTATTGTTGTTGGTGTATGTGTGTCCATGATGTTCCATGCAGAGGGGCATCATCTACGAAAGGTCAGAGAAAGAAATTGTTTGTATGGGAAACTGAGAGGAATGTAGTATGGCTGAACTAAAAGGACTCAGGTACCTGGGTTCGACTGTATGTTGCGGACATTACTCACAAGTACGTAAACAAAGGATATAATCTGTGACCATGAGCTGCTCTGTCCTTCCAACCAGGATACCTTTTTGCATTATTTACCATTCTCAACACCCTCAATGATTTTTAGCGTCTCGAGTCCAATGATGGATTGCTAGCAACATTGTCTTTGATTACTAAAAACATTTTATTACACCCTTGATAGTAAATGGCAGTAAAATAATCTTATTATACCACTGAGTGAATTATCTGCATCGTCATAACTTCATGTGTCCTCAATTTTTATTTTTTAATCAGAAGATAACAGAGTTTCTCATTGTACTGTTGTGTAGATTGTTTCAGAAATTTTGAAACGCTTCTTAGATTTTGTGCAGAAAATGACAGGATGTTCCCATGAAGGTGGGTAACATGCCTTGGAATCGAATGTGGCTTTGGGCAAGTCCATAACCTGTGTGGCCTTGGTTTTCTCTTCTATAGGAGGTTGCAAAGCTACTGTGCAGGGCTCTCTGTAAAGCACCTATGAGTATTCTTCAGGGCATGCTACATAAAGAAACTCAATAAACAACAGTTACTAATGTTTTTTTCCGTGAGCTGATAACTTTTGTAGACTCTGAAATAATGTTCCTTAACTTCTATTACCAAAGCCAACAGAATAACATTGTTTGAATCCAGTTCCCAGTTTTGCAGAAGTGGGTGGCTTCTGCATTATTGACACTTGCTTGCTAATGCTTAGTCAGTGCCTAATGTTAGCCTGACAAAAAGCAGAGGGGGAAAAAATAGACTCTTAGTAACAGCTGCCAGATTATCAAATTAAATTACGAATTTTGAAATTCTTTTACTTCACTCTGTGTTTCTAACAGATGTCTGTTTATATGTGTGATTTCTATCAGGCTGCTTCATCTATCATAGCATTAGAATATTACATATATTTAATTTATAAATATATGCACATATATTAAGAGTGCATACTCAATTATTTTTATTGATGAGAGTACCTGATTAAGACATTTGGAGCCCATTGAGGTAATAGATATTCATCTTTTTTTCCTTTTAGTATCAGAGCTTCCTTTTTATAGTTGGTGGAGGGAGTTCTCTGCCTTAAGAGTCTTGGTAGGAAGCAAAACTTGACCCCCACCAAAGTGGGAAATACTACTTCTTACTTTCCAAGTTCCCATGCAGCTGTCCCCTCAGCAGGTGACATTGGCTCTGCCAATCAGATGCACTACCCCATGAATTTGAATAGCAGGTAGTGACTTCCCCGCTGTGGCAGTGGGGAAGTCTGAAGCACACAGGCCCTACAGGCAATTGCAACGGAGCCCAAGGCATTGTCCAGTGTCAGTGTCAGGTGATGGCTGGCACAGGCGTGCCAGCTGCAGTGGTGGTGCTGAGTGATGAAACAGTTCTGTGGTGTGTTTTGGGTCATGATTCTAGCTGTGAGGCATCTCAGCCTGGTTCTCTGTCCCTCCCAGTGATCCTGTGAACTGCCCTATAACCTCTCCATGCATTTCTGTTTTAGTCGCCAATTTTTGGATCGCAGCCAAAATCCCGGAGGACCCATATAGTAGGCAGTGTTTCCAAAACCATTTGTCCATGCGAGCTGTTTTTCATAGAGCATTTCATGGAATTAGAATGTTGGAGAATCTTTTCAGAAGTGCAGAATAGCGTGATATCACAGAGCCTGGGGATAGTGCAGACGCACAACGGATGCAAATGACCACAATTAGAAAGTCCCTGTGTGTGCTGCTGGTCTTATCTGCACAAGTCCCCTTAATCACAGTTTAAGATGTTATAGGGAATAAATAGCAGGTAGCTACTGGCCCTGTGAATGGAGGCCAGACCCAGTGTCATTCATTGCACCCTCCAGAGGGGTCTGCTTTTGTTTGTTGTAAACAATCATTATAGACAACCGATTTTTTAATGCTTTTGCCACATACAAGGCACCTTCCATAATTTTCATTTTAATCCTCATAACAGCCATGTGTGGACAATGTTATCCTTACTTTACAATCGCCAAAACGGAGGCCCAGCAAGATGAAAAAAGTTGCCTGAGGTTATCAGCAGTAAAGCTGTGATTTGAACCTGGAGCTTATGGTCTTTGGCCACTAAGCCATTGAAGCGATAGCATCCCTGAAGTCAGGGAGTAACAAGTCTCTTACCTCCCTGGTTTTCAAGGCGTCGTGGTCTTTCTGGTGGGTTCTCTGAGCCCGATACTCTTTCCCACTGTTCTTTGCCTCACTTGAGCCTTCTCGTCCTTCAGGTCTCAGCCTAAAGTCACTTCTGCAAAGAGGCAGTTTCTGACTTCTCAGCACGCTGTGTTTCTATCCGGGCAGTCTTCATGACTTGTAATGGCATCTTTACTTGTGTGGTTATTTGGTTTACGTTTGTATCCCCCTTGGGGCTGGAAGCTCTGGGACCCTCGTGCCTGTCTCAGGGTGCACGTCTGCTTTGTCGCCTCTGCACACCCAGCCCCTGCTAGCACAGTGCCTACCCACAGACCTTCCCCAATGTCTATTTAGTAAACTCTTGAATGGCTCCATCACTTGCAAGATGTTAGGTCCTTGTTTCTCAATCTTTTTTTCATTATTTCCCCACCTAAGAAGAAAAACTATTTTTAAATTCTTCCTAAGGAGAGAAATTAAATACTGAGTATAAGATTTTATGGAGTAGGGGTTAGCTTTGGAGGGCCAACCATGATAATATCTATGGTTTTTTCATGCCCCAAGAACCAATTTTTGCCCCTTAGTGGTTATATCTCCCCTCTTGAGAATGTACGGGTTAAGCTTTTAGTTTCTTGGTTTCAACTTCTGTAAAATGGAACTAAGAACATTTAATTTGTAGGGTTGCAATAAAGATTCAAGTGTCAGTGTATGTAATGGTCTTGTCATATTGTAGATGCTCAAACGTGTATACAGGGTGTCCTCTAGTAAATGTTAATTGGATATCAGGGATGAGTGCAGTTGGTCAAATAATTTTCATGTTGATGTTAGTTTTTATAACATGCAAACCTGAAAGATGAGACATAAACAAAAATAACGTTTACTGAAAAGGCACAGAGGTTTATCCAAGATTTCTGCATTTAATGGAGATTTTTGGCTTTGACAGTTTACTTAGCTTAATTTAATTTTGAGTCTTCAGTTGTGGAATTTCCTAAGGAATGTCCGATAGTGTAACTTAAGCAGAAAGTAAAAGCCCACACCTACAGTGTGGGTGCATTATATTCACTTTAGAGCATAAATGTAGTGTTTAGTATAAAGCACACCTATGCGAATTCCCTCTAGAATATGCCATTAGACAATAATTAAATTATGTAAAAGCAGTTTATCTCCATTCTATATGCATTCTCCAGGCTTAAAAACAGATTTTGAATCATAAGTATTAAACTGTGCCATTTTTGGCGTGTTCTCTTTTTTTCAATTAGATAGGCTCAACAAATCGTTTTTCCCATGGATAATAACTTTTATTAAAGGAAACACAAATGCACATCTCCATAGCAACCGAATACAGTCCCTTGCCAAGTTCTCTTCTTGTATGTCTGATTTATCAGCCTCCAGGTAGTTCACTCTTGCACAAAAGAGAACTATTGTCAGTTAATTAGGAGGAAGAAATACGATCAGGAATTTTACTTGAAACTTAATGTACTACAATATGTGTTTACATATGTCCCACTAATGATGCTGGGAAAATGTCTGTTGATCATAAAAGTACTTTTAAGGTTTGTGCTTGGGGTTTGTTTGTGTCTAAACTGTATATTTTTATACTGTTGTATGTTGTCAAGGGTGAAGTAAGAGGGGAAATATGCTCCCTTCAACTGCACAGAGCAATGCTCCTCTGCCTGAAGGGGCTGACATGCCATGATTTTATGAACATTTCAATTGTATTTTTCATGGTCAACTTGCTTGAGAATTCTCTGAAGCCTGTAACTGGTGCTTATGTATAGGTTAACAATGAGGAGGATGATATTTGGGCTTCCTGACACCAGTTGTTATGGTTAAGAGTCAGCTTTGGGGCAAGACCCAATGGTCTTCCTCCTGAGTCCCTTTGAAAGAGGAACAAGATAGTTTATTCGTCCACTTACTTCGTGAATATATACTGTGCACTGGCTATGTGCTGTACACTCTGCTGGGCATTGGAAATAAAGCAACGAAGTGACAGAAATGGGCTATGCTGTCATGGAATTTATGGTCTAAAAGGCAAGGTAGACAGCTCAAAAGAAATTTCCAGAATAAGGAGTGTGACCGAGGGAGAAGTTCAGTGTATATTAGGAGACCACAACCATCTGAGAGGTGGAGCAAGGCATCTTGGAGACCTGAGCAGAGACTGGAAGGTAGAGAGCAGAGAAGCAAATAGGTGGGAGGCAGATCAGGGGTGAAGATTTGAGATGGGGAAGAGTACTAATGACGCTCTCAAGGGGTCGAACTCAGAGAGGCTCTAAAGCTAGCGAGAGAGGGAGGGGAGTGATGTGAAAGAAGGCTGGGCAGGATGGCAGAGGCCTCCATTGCTGCCTTGAGATGTTTGGACTTGATCCACTGGGCACTGAGCCTTTGAAAGGTTTAAGCAGAGGAGGGCAGTAATCAGATTGGACTACCTGGCTGCACTGTAGAAACTGGGTGGAGGGCAGAAATGGACTCTGGGCTCAACTTCATCACCAGGCACCTCATTTTCTGAGCTTGAGCTCCTAACAGGGTTGGTACCCAAGGCTGTGGCCATCCTTCAATTTCCCAGCCTGCCTATTCCATCCCCTGCCCCTGGCCTGGTTATAATGTCGGTATCAGAGAACCCAGTACTCTATTCAACATCCAAGCTCATAGCTTTATCTAATAGTTGGGCCCTCTGACTGTAAAGTAGCTCCCATACCAATACCACTAAGCAGGCACTTTCTTTCCTGCTAGAGAGCTTTGAATCTGCCATTTGCTTGTTTCTTTTGCTTTTCTTTTTTTTAAAACTATTTTCTCTAAAAAAGCGTCTTGCTCTGTCATCCAGGCTGGACTACAATGGCATGATGATAGCTCACTGCAACCTCAAACTCCTGGGCCCAAGTGATCCTCTTGCCTCAGCCTTTCAAGTAGCTGGGACTACAGACATGAGCCACCATGTCTGGATAATTTTTTAAAAATTTTTTTGTAGAAATGGGGTCTTGCTATGTTGCCCAGGCTGGTGTCAAACTCCTGGCCTCAAAAAATTCTCCTGCCTTGGCCTCCCAAAGTGTTGGGATTACAGGTGTGAGCCACCACACCTGGCCCTTATTTTTAAATATTTGTTGAGAATCTCTATGAATTTTAGAATCACCATCTTTTTAGTCAGAACCAGCTTAATATTCCCAGCAATAGTTAACGGTCCATTTGTGGCAATCCCTATGACATCTTTATGATATGGTAGGATGAATCATGGAAATTTTACCCTGCCCAAACTTATGTCCCAGAAGAGATTGATTGGAAAATCTGGTTGAAGATGCATCAGTTTATTCCTTCGTTGTCTGGATCTGATAAACCCTTCATGCATTTTGGAGATCAAATTACCACAAATGACTTTGCTGTACTGCCAGCTAGTTTGCACACTGAAAAATGGAAGCAGTTTACACTTAGTAAAAATGCCATCTATGGACAGTAAGACATAATTATGTGTGCAAGCCCTTCTTGATCTCCATTTAATCTACCGGCAGCTCACAGTGATTGGGGAATTGAATTTTCTACACTCCCACAGTGTACAAACTCTCCAAGTATAACCTCCAAACTTCAATGCTTAACCACCCGTTTTTTTTCCTCCCTTTAAATAAATATTCACTGTGCCAGGGACTCTTCTAGACTGGATAATATCATGGTGGATGAGACAGATAAGGTCCTTAATCTCATAGTGCGGAAGTTGGAATGTATTCTTTTGTTTGTTGTTTACCAAACAATTTAACACCATATAAAGTATCTTTAAAAACTTATTTCTTCTTGAGAAAAATTATCTTGTTTCAGCCCCATGTTCTTGTTTCTAAATGGTAATAAAAAGTAATCATGACGTTTAAGGTCCTTTAAGCCCATGAGACGGAATATTCTAATACTATTACTTATAATGTTTTCGAGGAATAGTTAATGGGAAATACCTCAGTATATAGTGCCAGATGAAAAAGGCAGAAAATAAGCTTTATATATCATATGATGCAAGTTTCAGTTTATCAATAACTACATAAATATAAACAGATCTATAAGTACTTAGAAAAATAAATACATAGGTAAGAGGCTGAGTAGAAGAAGTGCATGAAAATGTCAATAGTTACGATGTGTGGATAGAGGCGTGGTGATTAATTTTTTTTCTATGCTATTTTGTGTTTTTTCTATTATGAAAAGTAATCATATTACTTTTATGATCAGGGAAAATTGTTAAAAACAATCCTTAGTCTTGAACTGAAATAGATATATTATCATAAAGATGCCCACCCCAAACATAGAGTTTTTTATAACTGTGGGAGCAACAATTAATGATAACACTCTTATCTCCTATATCTCATATCCTAAATGCTTTACCTCTCACCCTGAAGCCACTCTTAATTTTGCTTATCTCCATCCTGTTATTCTAATTATTAATTAAATTATTATTGGCATATGGGGGAAATTATTTATATTTTGGTGACAGGCTGGTTTCTATAGCTGTGTGACATCTATATAAATCCCAGCCTAGGCAAGAACTTAAATATGTTAGAAGTGATGAAATTAAGTAAAGGTACATATAATGTGAAAATCCAGTTGGTGTGTCTATGGATGCACTGTTCACAAATGGGAAGAAGAGGACTGCTAGGGGAATCTTCTGGAATACCATTCAGTGAAAAGTTAGGACCTCAAGAGGATTCCCCATCTGGGGTGTGTGTGTGCGTGTGTGTGTGTGTGTGTGTGTGTGTGTGTGTGTGTGTGTTACAAGGTCCACATATACATATGTGCTACAAGTATTTTTTTGTACCCAGCAAATCATATCCAGTATCTTTTATGTGTATACAGTACTCTTTTTTTCCAAATGAATGTAGCTGTTATCATGGATACAAAATTAATTCACAATCATAGTTATCAATCTATCTTAAGAGTACAGTTACCATCTTGTGGTCCTTCACAACAATTCTATGATGATAACACACCTAAACATTTCTTGGGTGCTTAGTATGTGTCAGAACTACGCTAAGTTCTTCATATTGTCAACTGAAGAAATGACAAGGTTCATAAATTTGGAAAGGAGAGCTTTATTTCTTACAAAGAGTTGCAGCCTGTAGGTGGCCATTCTGACAGGCTGGGAAGCAGAGCCTCTGGCCAGAAGCTGGAAGCACATGCTTTAGGGAAATAGTAAAGGAATAGGTATTTATGATGAGTAAGGGTGGCTGAATATACATATTTAATAAGTTACAGTAAGACTCATGAATATATATGAAAGGAGAAACATTCATATGTGCAATTGAGCTTGATGTCTCTTTTTGGGGTCCATGTGTAGAAAATGGTGGCCTTAGCATAATCCGAGAGTGGAGTTTTTGGCCCTCTGGTGCCAAAAGGTGAAGCAGAGGACACAAAAACCCTTACTGCACATCTTCCGTAGACTGGTTAGAACCACTGCGTGGTTGGTGATTTCTTATCAGGAAAGAATGCCAGTCAGCTATAGTGCCAAAACCTCAAAAAGGGAGGAGCAGATCAGGAGATTGGTTTCTGTTTAACTCTTAGGGAAGAAAGCCTGATGGCTATTAGCAAAGGAGGGGGGATGATGAGGTGTGTCTGACCTCCCATCCCATCATGGCTAGTTGGCAGGGGGCTTAGGCTTTTATTTAAATTCACAGTATATTCACTATATAAAATGTTGTTTTGTCCTTGGAAAGGTGTTTTCATCCTTGGAACACTGGGAACTACTCGTTGAGAATGTCTGGTGTAAATTCTAAGACCTTAAAGCTTTGGAGACTGTGTAGTGTCATGGTTAAGAACATGAATCATAGTGTCAGAGAAACCTGAGTTCAATCCCTGGCTCTGGCTTTTTTCTGGCTATGTGACTTTGAGAAAGTTACTTAATATTCCCTGACCCCTGTTCCCATTTGTAAAATGAATTAATTTTATAAGAACAGGCAATATTTGCTCTGATGATAGTTTCTTTGGCTGTGCAGAAGCTTTTTAATTTGATCAGGTCCCATTTATTTATTTTCGTTGTTGCTGTGATTGCCTTTGGGGTCTTCATAAATTCTTTACCTAGGCCAATGACTGTAAGAGTTTTTCCAACATTTTGTTCTAGAATTCTTACAGTTTCACGCCTTAGGTTTAAGTCTGTTATCCTCCGTGAGTTGATTTTTGTGAGAAGTGAAAGGTGTGGATCCTGTTTCAGTCTTCTACATGTGGCTATCCAGTCTTCCCAGCACTATTTATTGAATAAGGATTCTTTTCCCCAGTGTATGTTTTTGTCTGCTTTGTCAAAGACTAGATGGCTATATGTGGATGGTTTTATATCTGGATTCTCAGTTCTGTTCCATTGGTCTATGTCCCTGTTCTTGTGCCAGTACCATGCTGTTTTAGTTACTATAGCCTTGTAGTATAGTTTGAAGTCTGGTAAATTGATGCCTCCCAATTTCTTCTTGTTGCTTAAGATTGCTTTTGCTATACAGGGTCTTCTTTGGTTCCATACAAAGCATAAAATTATTTTTCTGGATCTACCATTTGATCCAGCAATCCCACTACTGGGCATCTACCCAAAAGAACAAGAGACATTATATAAAAAAGACATCTGCACTCGAATGTTTATAGTGATACAATTCACAATTGCAAAGAGGTGGAAACAACCCAAGTGCCCATCAATACATGAGTGGATTAATAAAATGTGGCATATATATACCATGGAGTATTCAGCCACAAAAAACAATGGTGCTATAGCAACTCTTGCATTTTCCTGCATAGAGCTGGAACCCATTCTACTAAGTGAAGTATCCCAAGAACGGAAAAATAAGCATCACATTTACTCACCATCAAATTGGTTTTAACTGATCAATACCTAAGTGCACATATAGCAATAACATTCATCAGGTGTCGGGCAGATGGGAGCGTGGAGAAGGGGATGGGTATATACACACATAATAAGTGTGATGCACACCGTTTGGGGGATGGACATGCTTGAAGCTCTGACTTGGGTGGGGCAAGGGAAATATACGTAACCTAAACATTTGTACCCCATAATATGCTGAAATAAAAAAGAAAAAAAAAAGAACAGGCAATATTCCTAACAGTGTCTAAGTAGAGAGGGCTCAACAATGATACCCAGTCCATAGTGAACTTAGAGTCACAGGTTAACATGAAAGAAGAGCAGTGAGTAGCAGTTGCTGTAAAAAACCCCATGTGTGATTTTTGTGGTGTTGAGTCTTACAGCTAGAAAAAAAGAGACAAAACTTGTCTGAGACTTAAAAATTTTAAGGCTTGTCCAAGCTAAAATTTGACAAGAAAGAAGATAAAATGTAAGAGATCAATTGAATAGAGTTGGGCAAAGAACTTGGAGTACTGCCATCTCTATTAGCAGCTATTGATTCTCCATACCCATGGAATTTGCTGGCCAATGGTCTCTAGGACACAAGTGGATTTGTTTGTTTAAGTGGGTGTTCCCTCTGCCTTTTAGTCTGTTGCATCTGGCCTTGTGACCTGATGGTAGTTTTGGTGGCCATGCCCACAACTGGCAAGACGGTTGTTATTTTAATGCCTTTAAATAGTCTGTCTGAACCACAGCCCTTGGATACCAAGAATCAACATTATAAAAGATAATGGGCCCTAATGATGTGGGTTGTTAGGTGGTTAGCTGAGTTATAGAGGGTCTTGTTATGGAGCAAGGGTTTGGACAGACATTAATCAGATGCTGGAGTAATTGGGGTCCTGCTCAGAATGCAATGTACTCCAGTAACCCAAATTGTAAAAAGATACTCCCCTTTCCAAGAGAGCACTGTGGACTAGGGGACAAAAATTTGCAGATGGGCTTAATGAGGAAAATTTCCATAGCAGTTATAAGTATTGTCATACACAATTATGGAACAAGGCTTCTGCTTGCTCTGATCAAGCATTTGGTTGTCTGTGGCCTGAAAAATAAAATCAGATGAAACCTGGTTACCATATTCCTTGCTAATTTCCTTTATGAAGGAGACGTTGATGCCTGGGTGGCAGATAGTAAGGGTTGGGTCTGCTTTTTGTCCAAAGAAGAGGAGATTCTACACAAGGCAAGCAGTTACATTAGGAAAGGGCAGAATTTTATGGAGTGTTAAAAGAGTTTATGTGAAAATACTTTTGAAGAAATAGAATTCAAAGATAACTTAAATCTAGCTTGGTGGCTTCATAATGAGATACACACACACACACACACACACACACACCCCATTCTTCAGAAAAATAAAATAACTTTCTTGCTGAGTATGAGTGGCTCTGTTGGGGGCAAGGTTAGATTTTATTGATGTGACTGTGAAGATTTTCCAATGTTTTCAAAATATGCGTCTAATTAAATGTATATGTCATGTTGAAAACTTCAGGGGAACTAGTTTACAAATGTTTGTGAGTCTCTTAATAAAAATGAGACTTTACGTAGAGTTAGCAGAACAAAAGTAAAATTAAATCATCTAGTAGCATCCAGTCTACAAATCTTTTTTGAATGCCTTCTTTGTGCCAGGCATTGTGTTGGGAAATGGGGTATTCTGTTGGGAGCAAGACATACAACCCCTACTCTCATGGAACTTAGAGAAGCCTGATTAATACACTCAGGGTTGTATTGTGAATGTTTCTCAAGGCAATAAAAATTATCTCCCACCAGGTCCTCTGCATAAGGTTGTTCTTTAGGTTAGTCTGTGAGCTTATTCTGAAATAGCATTCAGTTAGCACTTTCCAAGTACCTTCTTTCTGCACTCACATGATCCTCCTAAATCCATGGTAAATGAGTAATATAATTTCTATTCCCAAGATTCCAATTTTACCTTTGTATTTTCTGTTTGTAATATACTTCTTTTCTAGAGAATAGTCACTAAATAATTGGGACAATTCTGGGGGTACTCAATCCCTGATCTGTCATAAACACAATTTGGGTAGCAGAAGGTGCCTTTTCATCATATCTGGAACATTTCAGTTGGTACTTTATTTATTAAGTCATTTAAAAAGTTTGATGCAGATTTTAATGAAATTGCTATAAAATTATATACAATTAGAGAGTATACCATAACTTGATAATTGGGGTTTTCTCAAGTAAGAACTAATTCTTCCGTTCGTCTTAATTAGGATGAGTAAGACTGAATCGTACCCCTTTTAAGCCAGAGGTCAAAAACTACAAAAGTAGCCAGAAAAATTCAGTCTCCTCCAGCTTCCACAAATAGCTCTTAGAGTTCCTTTAAGGTCAGAGGCTGTCAGGCCACTGTCCATCTCTCAGGCACTTAATGATAGTTTAATCAAATCAAGAAGGAAATACTGGGTGATCCCATTCTTGATGGTCTCTGATAAGCTGGTAATGGGCAGAAATGTTTCCCTAAGAGGTTTATGTTTCAGCTGCACAAAGAATCTTCTGTACTGTCTTTTAGGAAATATGAGCCCAGGTACAATACCAACTTGTCTTTGCCCAAGAGGTTTCTTAGCTTGAAGGCCCAAGATTCTTTGGACCTAAGACGTGTAATTTCAATGACAGTGGTTGTGGAATGCATTCTATTTTTTCTAAAGCAGTTAATAGCTTTCCTATTAAGAGTTTCAGCTTATTTCCATCACCTCACATCGTTACCATTTTTTAAATGTGTTGCGAGAACACTTAAGATCTACTTTCTTGGCAGATTTCATATGTATAATACATTATTATTAACTATAGTCACCATGCTGTACAATAGATCTCTAGAACTTAATCATCTTATAACTGAAAGTTTGTACCCTTCCACTCTCTCCTCCTGTGAGCTCATCTTCTTTAGGTTTCATGTATAAGTGATATCATGCAGTATTTAATCTTTCTGAGTCTGGCTTATTTTACTTAGCATAATGTCTTCTATGTTCATCTATTAATATGTTGTCTCAAATGACAGGATTTCTTTGATTGTAGTAATCATTTCACAGTTCATATGTATACCAAATTATCATATTGTACATCTTAAATATATACAATTACTTTTATCAGTTATACCTCAATAAAACCGGGAATAAATAAATGAGCAAAACCAAAAAAGCTTGAGTTTAGAGATGCTCAGAATTTTCTATTGTGGTTGCCAGCTGTCCTTTGCTCTAGATTGCAGTGCAATTGCATGCAAGTTACTCATGTAGGATGTTTCTGGAGACTTTATACAAATACAAAATCATTATAATCAGATTTTGGTATTTTAATTTACCTTTATAACTATTTATAAGGGTGTATAATGTGTTTTGGATAATTAAGATAAACTGTTTTTCATCCTCAACTTGAGTAATTTTTATGACCTGCTAAAATGGACTGCAATTTATGGATAAGGTAACTTGAAGCTTTCAAAATCCAAATGGAGTTTTCACCTGGGGACCTTCTTAGTTACAAGTGGTTATCAGGGCAAGTGACTGCAGACTTTGGATATTGCAGCCAGCTAAAACCTTGTGCTCCACTTAGATGGCCTATGGTATGCTGCCTAATGGTGGAATATGATGATGGCCAAACCGACAGTCTGATGACAGTTTTGATCCAGGCATTAGAAGAAGTTATGTTTTTGCAATTTGACTCTGAGTTAATGGCAACATTTGCTTCTCATGTATCTAAGCATGTTAATAAAACATCCTTTCTGAAAGTGATCCAGAAAACAGGCTTCTAGTAGCAAGGAGGAATTTTCTAGAAACACAGTAAGACTTTGTGCTCCCAGTGTTATAAAGAAGAAATTGTTCCATGGGAACTAATTTATTGTGAATAAGGGCATATTTTTGACCTTTTCTTCTTTGCTGATAGCAAAATGTACGTGTCTGATAGTAAGATACCAGCTTAGTGTTTTCTTAAAGAACTTGCTTAACAATCTGGGTTTCTACTGAGGGTATAGCCTACTGCGCCCACCCTGCTGAAGCAAATGGCTCCGATCAAATCTCTACCTGTGGTGGGGCTGCATATATATAAACAGAGGATCATGGAGAGGTGGAATGAATACTTTGCTAGACACATATTTCAATGAAATTTTTAGAATTGCTTCAAGTTCTCTTTTACTAATTCTACTCCTAGGCCCTTAGAAAGGAAAACAAAATTAAGGAAAAAGGGCGTGGGCCATGCTGACTTCTCATACTCCTGGGGTAAAGTTTTACTTTACATATAA
>RJWJ010032158.1:0-18697 GCA_004363605.1 Indri indri
AATTGTCTAACATGGGGTTTAGGATTCTCCAGAGAAAGATGCTAACTGGAAATATTCTACATAGAATCGAGAGTTTCTCTGTGTATACATTATTATTATTAATAATACTAACTTTGAAATAGCCTTTTCCATTTGCCAAAGATATATATGATAGATAATATCTAGGACTAAAGCTCTCATTTTATATTAATATTTGAGCAACACCAACCCTTTGAATGCCATATTAAGATTTCTAATACATAACTTTTGATAATGATATGATGCTCATATATAAACATTCCTTAAAAGGTCTGTTTTATTAATCATAAGCTAGATGCATATCATGTTGTAAATAGAATTGTAGCTACTTCAGTGAAAGAAATCAGTAATACATCAAGAGCTTATCTTGTATCCTATCTCTATTTGCGTCTTGATTTAAAACTTGAAGGGCATTTTAGATCACATTACTTAAATCACTGTTTCCCAAGCATGCCTAGCTGTAGGGCACTAGTGGGAAGTATAGAACCCCAGGTCTCAGTTCAGAAGCATTAAAATCAGTAACTCCTAGGGAGGAGTCTGAAAAACTGAATTCTAAATATGAACCCACATAAGTCTTCAGAACAGACTTTTTTGGAAATCAATTACTTTATCTTATTCATTATTTGGCAAACTATTCAATGTGACATTGTAGCACTTCAAATATTGTAAGTATCAATATTTTTTATGTTCTTTGCTTATGATTTAAATGAGAGTAAATAAGAAAATGAGAATGGCCATAAAAGGAAAAAGAACGACGCGCATATGGGTTGAATGAAGTATGAGAGACAAAGATAAATGGTGAATGGCAGATTGGACAATAACTGTCCCCAGATTCCCAAGTGAGCAACAAGGACAAATTTTTTCTTAAAGAAAGTATCAATCTAGGCTATGGATTGCAGTTATAAATATCACCGAGTCAGGAAGCAATCGCTAAAGTCATCTTTTATTCTTCCTCTTCAGTTGACATAATCCACTAAAAACCGGCAACCAGTTCAGCCTTCTCAATAATTTTGTAGTCAAGGTCATATGTTTCCAGGGTGTTTCATGTTACGGTTGGCAAGACAGAATCAGGAGCCTTTCTAAAGTTGATACAGATTATGTGTACCGCATTGCTTTGATTGCTCATGTCTGTCACTCTGTCTTAGAGAAAAAAGAGGTTATTTTGACAGGGTTTCTTCTTTTAACTTCTGGCTGAACATGGTCCTGTAACATGTTTCATGCAATGTGTGGTGAACAATTCACCGTGTGTTTTGAAATAGAAAGATGAAGTTTATAGATTGATGCTTTCCAGGCCATCTTTTCTTAAGCTGTACTTTTACTTCTTGATCTTAAAAATAGTGGCCATGAGTTCCCACCTCTAGTGACTTGAAATAACCATTTTCATAGTGGTTGCTCTTTTATAGAAATAAATTTGTTTCACTTTTGAAATCAACATTTCATTTGGTTCAGATCGTGAACAAGTTTTTAAATTTTGTTTTATTTAGGTTGTTTACGAGTTCTCATAGAAAGTAATATAAACACACAGACTTAAAGAAAGACCTCTCATTGAATCTGCAGAATGGGATGAGAAGGGAGGAACAAAAGCAGACCCTGTATTTGGAAGAGAATGTCATGATAACAGGTTTATATAAAGAAAGATTCCTCGTAGTTTGAGAGAGTTAAGGATTTTAATAATTTGGCAATTGGCAGAAGGGCGGTAGTAGGGTGTTTTGCATCTATCATTTATCCGGCAGATAGATGATAAACCGAAACAGATGGAGAACCAGTATCTGTGAAAAATGCCTGGAGTAGTTTGTAGATGATAATTAACAAAAGTATTATTTACATAAAGAAAAGTTGAGAATTTAAATTGATAGTGATATTCATTATGGGTCATAAAAGTTTCTTTTTTTTTGAAAACTTGCTATATAGATTATGAATGGAAGTTTTATTTTTTAATAAAGAGCAGATAAAGATACTCTTTTGATGTTTTGACTTCTAAACAATTGATTCATTTTATAAAAACCATTAGTACTGCAGCGCTGCTTGAATCAAGCCATTTTTATCACCAACCAGGTAATAGCACCCAGAGGTAGAGAGAAACATTTGGCAGGAATATTAAAGCACCCCTAATGCTATCTCTGAAACAGAGACTTTAGAAGACGTAGAAACACTATGCCTTTATATTCAGCCTCAAGATTATTTATATATCTATGTTAATGTGTTGTCTATTAATGTTGTAATTATCACCTTATGCTTAATAACATGCTACCTTCTTTTCCTCTAAATCCTATCATTTCTGTCCCTTTCCTCAAAATCGGACAAACTGTTGCAATTTAATCAGATCCCTGGATGTTAAGAGGAGCTAAGTTTAGCAAAATAAAAGTGAATCTCAGAAATATTGTTAAAGGTGAGCATGCTGAGTCTGTCTTTATTCCATCATACATATTCTAGATTATAAAAAAAAGTAAAAGAAAAAATTTAAAATGTTTTATTTTCTTGTTTTTATTTGGGGGGGGTGGGAAATGGGTTTGTTTTTGTATAGTAATAACAATAACAGTGGGAAAAGAGAATGAATTCTTCACTTGAGTATATGCTGGCAAATGTCCTATTCTGCTCTCTGAGAGGATGAGATCAAATTTCTCCCTTTATCTCAGGTTTAGAGGAGGAAAGTGCTAATTTGGTTCATTAAATTCCACCACCAGCCATTGACCCTCTTTTATGATGTCTTGTCCTTGCTGGATGTTTGTATTCAACTGTGGATTTTGTGATTATTATTTTTATTGCACTTTTGAATGGTTTTTCTCTACACGGTCAACTGCAAAAGTAAAAAAAAAAAAAAAATGGGTGTATCACAGTCACTATCAACAGCAAATACATAAATATAAGCTTGCTATGGACTGGCGAACTTCCCTTGCTAGTGATATCGGAACCTCTGATAGTAATCATAGGTTGGTTAGCTCAACATACACTTTATCAGGTCCCCAGAGACCACAAATCAATGCCACCTAATTTTCAGCTGGAAGTTACTGCTGCTTTCAGGAATACCTTGCCTTGACTTAGCACGGATGGTTTTATAGGACCAGCACTTTTGCCCAGGGTTGTCTCTTATCTCAGAGCCAAGGGTGTTGGCAGTTTCTGCTTAGGTGGTTGACACAACATTGAGGAACTGGAGTGACTTGATTGCCCTTCCTGATGACTAAATTCTGCAACACTTGGGGCTTGTCTTTCCGCCTTTCCCCTGTTTCCTGAGTAATTGTTTCTCTGCCCCGAGCATGGTCCCTTTGCTTGATCTTTAGTTTCTCCTCTTCGTTATATTTCCCAACCTCATTATGTGACTATAGTCACTTTCCCTTAAGACCTTTACTCTTAGAAAATTTTGGAAAGCAAGAAACAAAACAAGCAGACCACCACCAACAACAAAAAACACACATTAACTACTGTACCATCTTAAGCAGCTGTTTTTCTTTTTAGACTAATTATTTCTGACACACAATTGCAATGGATACAATTACATTTCTCTACAATAAACTATGGCAATAGAATTAGATTCCTTTAGACTTTATAATTGTTTATTTTAATAGTTATAGATATTATTTCTTCATTACTGTTTATTTCCATATTTTAATATTGTGCATACTCTGCAATAACAATTTTCATGGAATATAGCCTTTTCATTATTCTGAATAATTTCCTGAAGGCAAATTCTCAATTGTGTATTAAAATTTGTGGCAATTTTTATAATTTTGGTAGGTATTGCAACCCTTTTTCTTTTATTTAATAATGTATAAACATTATAAAAATAGTACAGAGAGTTTATTACAAAATACAACATTGCCTATCTCTAGTATCACTTTTAAGAGGGAATAATTTTTAAACAATATGCTTTTAAATATGATTGTTTTCTCTATTTAACTAGTGAATATATTTATACCACTAACTTTTAATTTGCTCTTTATTATTTTATATAACAAATTGCTTACCATCAAAGATGAGGTTTTGCTTGATATAATCATCTATCCTTTTAATATTGTCATTTTTCTAATTTTTGTTAGTTGAACTTTAAAAAATATTAATAATTCAAGTAAAAATAAACTGAAATATCAATTCAAATTTACTTGAATATCAATTTCTCATTTCATCCATTTAAAATATATTAGCCACTCCATTTTTCTTTCCATATTTTTTCTTTGTTTATTCTCTTTCAAATTCTGTTAGATTTAACTATAATTTGACATTATAAAGATAATGTTTAATTTTAGCTTAGTAAGATTAGTTATAACATTAATTATATCCAAACTTTGTCTATAACTTCATTCTAATAACTGAAAAATAATTAGCAAATGTTTAATAAAACACATACTAGTATATTTTCACTTAAAGCCACTTAATGTACTAGGATTACTTGCTTTCTCTATATGATTTGATCTCTGTACTACTCTAAAAAAGATTGGGTTCTCTTTCACTTGCAATCTCTTGCTGAGAAACATGTACAGTGCATCTGGAGGTATATGCGTGTGTGTATATATAGATAGATATAGATATAGATATATTATAAGTTGTTTATTGTATGGCATTCTGAAGTTTAGCTTTGCATACATTTTTGCTGTTGTTAAAAGAAAAATTATATGCCTTTGTCTTAATTTATTTCACTTTTACTTATTTTATCTACTTAATTTAGTTCATTCTACTTTAAAAAAAAGAAAAACACTAGTGTGTATTGATTCCTTTTTGGAGATTCTGCAGAGCCATTATCTGAAATTTAAAGCTAAAAGTGAAAGCTTATGTAGCACGTGAGAACACATAAAAAGACTCTCATTCCCTGTTCTGGAGGTTAGCAAAGATTGAAAAATAAAATCAAGATTTAATTATAATGATAAGAGGACTGAATATTTAGAAGGTGAAATTTTCAACCATAACAAATTTGCTTCTCTAAGATCAGAGTCCTCATTTGGAAGGAATGAGACACAGAGACTTGGGAATCAGGTTTTGTTGAGTCATTCACACACACAAAAAGTTTAATTGCCAGATTTCCATGTATCTCTTGAGCTGGTAGAAGTGCCTCAAACTTCCCTGTTAAAGTAGAGCATTCTTCCCATTTTTTAGTAGGATTCAAAGACCTTGCAATATGACATTGACTCTACTCATTTTCTGTATTCACCATCCTTTCTTCTCTTCTGAGCCATAACTAGGATTAATCACAAAATGTCCATTGTTTGACATCTGACTCCTGAGAGCTTTTAATCCTCATCTTTTCCTTTACCCTTTCTACTGCATACCCAGACAAGCTGATAAGAAAACCTGGATGATCCCTTCTTTGGTCCAGTGAGAAATTTAAACCACCTGCAGAAGTTCTCGGAGCCCGATTCCTTAACCACCATAAAATCTCTAAGCAAGTCTCCCCTCTTTGGTCTCTCAAGATTTTCAGACCTGTTTTGGAGCCACCCTGCTTCCCTCAGAAAGTTGATTTAGGTGAACAATAAACTTTTTCATACCTTCTTGGGCTGTGTGAATACGTTGCATCATCAATGTGGTTAGACACCTAAAAAGTTAGGGTAGGAGTCCATTCTGTGTCTACAGGATGATAACACAATACCACATTGGTAAAGTTTTAGTAGTCCTATCTACTGGGGACACGAAGTCTTTTTAAGGCACAGGTAAAGTAAAAACTTGATGATGAAAACCTTCAAGAATGACATACCATTCACCAATGCATTATACACTTTAAATGAATGACCCCTGTGTTGTGGTGTGTATCTCCAACATGGAGAAATCACACTGCCAGGTACCAAGCGGCAGAAGTAAAAGATCCCTGTTTATTTTCTTTCCCTATGACTTATGCAAGGAATTTGAATTTCCGGTACCCTGCACTCTAGTTTCTACAGAACTGATGGTAGACTGCTCCTGCCAGAGGCATAGCAAGAGTCCCATTAAACATTTATGTCTTTTGAAAATTAATTGACACATAGTTGTACATATTTATGGGGTAAATAAATATGTTTCAATACATGTACACATTGTGTAATGATCAAATCAGGGTAATTAACATATAGATTATCTCGAATATTTTTTGTACGATGGATCCATCTAACTTTAATCTTTTGAGTAAACTGTCATGTGGTAACATCTGCTAGAATGTTACACACAAGTAAAGAATTGTTCATCTTTGAAATTTTAATTGTTTCTATTATTATTGTAATATATTTTGGAAAAGAGTTAAAGCAATCATTTTTATGTACTTTCACTGCTATGATTTTATTGCTACTTCAAGGTATCACTAATTTTGTGAACAGACAAGTTAAAATGGCTTCAAATCTATATTGCATAATCCATATTATAGAACTCTCTTAGCTTTTACTCTGTAAAAGCATATAAGTCATCTGTTTTGTTCACTGTTCTATGAGTAGTAGGAGAGTACCGAATCATTCACAAATATATTGACTTAGTGTATAGAGAGATAGTAAGAAAATATCACTATCTTGCCATGGTGCTAATTTCAACTTAGATAAATAGTCTAGCACATTTGAATGATGACATTTACTAGCATTACCAGAATGTTAACAATTAATGAAGTCTGATATTTGAAATTTTTTCAAAAATTGAAGTTGAAATAGTTAGAATTTTACTTGTCTTTAAAGTATTAATCTTGTTATAAATCAATAGTTGATGAGATTATCCATATAAGTTTCTGAAAAATAATTTTGGTAAGTAGAGCCAGAAAATATTTCTACTTTTTTCTAATGAATAAATTTTTTTCTGTGTGTGTGTGTGCCCATCTGTTTGATTAGCATTACTCAGTATTTACTACAACAAAAGAGAAAGTAATTTTCCTAATAGCTAAGGTGTACATTTTTTTTTGCTTATTTTAAAGAAAAGCATATTATTTATACTTGAAAGCTACACATACCACCGCCAATTTTGTAGACATTATAAAATGATATTTTCTATAAAATTCAACTCTGTCATTCTTCTCAGGCTAGAATAGATATTGTTATATCACTTTGTAATTGTGAAATGTAATATGTTTCTAAAACTATACAAATTATCTGAAATCCATTGAGATTAGTAAGAAGGATTACTCTGCTAATTTACAAAGTTTTCTTAAATTAAAATTCCCACAGCCAAAATTTCATTAAAATGTGCTAAATTATTTCTTGATCACTCACAAATCCGTAAGCCAAAGAACAATAACTTAAATAAATCAGGCTATTACAGTTCTTTAAATACTTAAAATCCATTTGAATTGTTTATTTTTTTTTCATTTTATTGTTCCCTCCTTTTTAATTGACCTTTAAAGAAACACTGTAATAAGATAATGAAAGGGATAGAAGAAGAGTAAAGATAGCTACATTTTAAGGGGTCAACATTGGCTTGATTTAGAATCTTTGGTTGTCCAGGTGGATAGCTTATTTAGCTGTTTGTATCTAAATCAGCACAAAAAAATATGCTTGCATTACTCAAACTCAAATGAGATCAACTACATGTGCTAAATTCAATTTGTCAGCTGAGAGTAGGATATGCACCTAATGAAAGATCTGAGAGCTGGCAGGTGCACAAAGTGCCTCCTTTCTGGCATACACATGACTGACAAAAAAAAAAAATATAGCCTGAGCATTATTTATTAATATAGAGTCAGATTACAGGTAGGCGGATGTGTGCACGCATATGCAATTTCATCAAATTATCTCAGCCTAATAAATTGCTCCACTTTTAGAGTTATATTCTCTGTTTGAAAAAACCAAAAACCTGTATCAGGAATTAAAATCTCCACTTTTGTATGATTTTTATTCCATATTCATTGCACGGAAATTGAAATGTATTTCAACAGTGTTATAGAATGTTGTCAGTACTTGTTAACTGCCTAGTGAAGACAGTAAAACAAATACAAATGCTCTCCCATTGGTAAAGACAATGCACCTTGCATTTAATTAAGTATATATTACGTATTACGAATTCTAGTTATATTAGAATCATTGATTTTTTTCCAGGAAGTGATAGTGCTTGAATTAATTTCAATGTTATATTTTGTATTAATTTTATAGTCAAGGCTCATTCAAGGTAGAAGAATGCTAAAGTTTGTCTAGCCTAAAGATTTACTTTATATATGAAAGTCTCAAGAATAAGAAATTATTCAGCTTCTCATAAAGCTATTGGCATAGGCAAAGCAGAGATGAGCTGTGGGAAAAATTACCTATAGCTCTCAGTCTTGTTTACTTTCAGCTAGATTTTCCTAACCGTTATATCAAAAAATGGTAACTAAAAAGGCATCAATACATACAGTAAATAAAATTAAGCCCTCTGGTTAATTATTAAAGTGTGAGTCTTCCCCTGTGAAACTCTAAAAGAAAATGCGGTTCATTAATCTGTTTATCTGTTCATCATTTTTGTCTGTGTATATTTCCTTTCAGCAATTACTGAATCTGTGTTATATAATAGAAAAAATAAATTTTCACTAAATTGGAGAAGTTGCAGATTTAGCAGCTCCTGCTTTTTTTATATCTTAATCCTGTGTTCTTCATTTACAAAACATGAAAAAGATTAGTCAACAATTTTGTAGTAAATTCTGTGGTTTGGCTCGCTCAGTATTCTTCTTAGAATCTTTCTAGCATGCTTTCCTTTTCATCAATACTGGGAAACAAAATGCTACATTTATGTGACTCCTTAACACTAAGTTTACAGATACGTTTCAGTTCTGGATGGAGATCCAGAATAGAGGAGATTTAAATTTTAATTTTAGTTAGGTAAATGGCAACTGATACATGATCCCCCAACCGGAGTAGAAACTTCCATATTTGATAGGCAGTATTTCCCAGTGAGCAAGTCTATGCAAACCTACCTCCAAAGTCCAAGGAAGCAGAGAAGCCAAAGGCAGGCTGACAAATGCAGTTTCTCAGAAAGAAACATTTAACAGGGATTTACCAACAGGAGCCATGTCTCAGGTAGCAACGAGAAGGCAGATCTCTGCACCATTACCTTCAGACCTGTGGTTTATATACCATCGAGAAAGAGTGTATAGGACGATTGTAGTTGACCTCTCAGGGAATGGAAAGAATGCTCTCTGAATCTGCCTAAGGGAGGGATTTATAGCCAAGGTTCTTTTGACTTAAGGGAAGTATTTACTTACTGTAACAGTAAGTAAGGTAGTAATCTTAGAGGCATCCAGAATAGGGATTAATCAGAAGTCAACATAGCAGAATAGCATCCACAATGGAGTTGCTTTAGCCTCCCCAGGGACTTCCTTGTTCATGACGTAGCAGTGCCAATAAAAAAATGGACAGCTGTAACAACATCACTTCCTCACTCAGGGGGAGCCCTAAGAATAGAAATGAAGGGAAATCCTCTCACCGGGCTGAAGTCCTGGCTGTTCATTTGGCCTGGAAGATGAGACAACTGAAGTATGAATGTACACTGACTTATAGACAATGGCTAATGCTTTGGCTGGATGGTCAGGACCTTAGAATGATTTGATTAGAAAAGTGTTGACAAGAAGGACTTGGGGAGGAGAATGGGAATTGGTATCTCTAAATGGTCTGAAAGAGTTAAGTATTTGGGGTCAGGGAACTCTGGGAGGCCAAGGCCGGCCGATCCTTTGAGCTCAGGAGTCCATGACCAGCCTGAGCAAGAGCGAGACCCCATCTCTACTAAAAATAGAAAGAAATTAGCTGGACAACTAAAAATATAGAAAAAATTAGCTGGCCATGGTGGCGCATGCCTGTAGTCCCAGCTACTAGGAAGGCTGAGGCAGAAGGATCAATTAAGCCCAGGAGTTTGAGGTTGCTGTGAGCTGGGCACTCTAGCCCGGGCAACAGAGTGAGACTCTGTCTCAAAAAAAAAAAAAAAAAAAAAAAAAAGAAAGTATTTGTTGACCCTAGAAAATGCTTACCAAACAGCATCCCAAAAGGGAAAGATTTGAATGATCAGTTGGACAAGATGACCCATTTTGTGGATATCAGCCAACCTCTCTTCCCAATCATCTATTTTTTTCTGCAAATAGCTCAAATGTAAAAATGTGGTTATGGAAGCAGGGATGTGGTTATGGAAGTTATGCATGATGTCAGCAACATCCAGGCTGAAACATCTAGGCTGATCTGATTATAGCTACTGCTATTTCCCCAGCCTGCAAACAGTAAAGTCAATGAGCCCTTGATACAGCATCATTCCTCAATATGGTAGAGTCTGCTCTCTGGAGACAGATTGAATATTTCTGAAAACTTCCATTAAAGATGAAACAATGCTTTATTCTCTCTGGAATACTTAATCTGCATGTATTTACATTTCATGCATGTAATACTCCCAATATCACCATCTGTAGACTCAAGTATGTGTTTACTATCATGGTATTCCACCAATACTTCTTATGACCAGAAAAAATAATTTTAAATTAATGAAGTGGGTCATTTGGTTTATTCTCAGGGAATTTTCTATTTAACCATATGCCCTACTATTCTGAAATAGCTAGCTAGACAGAATGTTAAAATGTTCTTTTGAACAATAAATTACATGGCAAGCTAGTGACACCTAGCAATGTTGGGGTATTGATCTCCAGGGGGCAATATATGCTCTGAATTAGTGACCAGTATAAATGTTGTTTCTTCCAATTCAGGAATTCATGTGTCTAGGAATCAGGAAGTAGAAATGGGAGGTTCTCCTATCATTACTGTTTTTAATGATAAACTACCAAAAATTTTCTTTTTCATCCTATCAATTTTGGATATTGCTTTTTCAGAGGTCTTAATTTCAAAGTGAGTAGTGTTGTCATAGGGGGATGCAGCAATGAACCCAATAAACTCAAAGCTGAGCTAGTCACCTGGCCGCTTTGAGCTCCTCATGCCATTCTATCAACAGTCAAAAAAGTGAATTATTATCCTGGTGGGAGTGATTGATGCTAATAATCAGGGGGGAAATTGGGTTAAGACTATATACTTGGGGCAAGGAGGTATGTGTCTGAAAGTAAGCTTGTCCTTAATGCCCCCACATACTTCATTAAACTTTAAAGAAAAATGGGGGGAAAAAACCCAAGAACCCTAGTATAGGCATGAATCCTAATAGTACATATTCTTCGGAAATAAAAATTAGCATCAGTTAACAAAGAACCACATCTGAGATGTTTGCTGAATGCAAAATAAATATAAGATTAAAGCAGAATCAGGTAATTATACATACCAATAATAACCATGTGACTAGTTGCAGAAATAATGGTTATCATTACTTCTTCTTTGCTTTTATATGAATATGTATATAGTGTACATTTATGTATATGTATGCTAGTCCTTTTTTTCTTTCTTTTCTTTCTTTCCCACATTTTTCTACTACATTTCATAACATGCATTGATAGTGGTTAAACATATGTTTTAGTGTTCATGTTATAGGGCACCCAAGGGTGAATGTAACTCAGCTAGAAAAACGACGACCATCACTCAATAATGGAGATTGAGTGCTGTTTTATTATTAATAGTTTCAATTTTGGGGAGAGAAGTAGTGTGATTTTGACTATATGAGAGATTGTTGCATTACATTGGGTACAATAATGATTTTTTTTTGTCTAATTGAAAATAGTCTAAAAGATATGTGCCAAGATGGCAATATTTGGGTTGTGCTGGGATATGCAATGTAGACATGGTTAAACTGGAGACTACCAGGGGCTTTCAAAAAAGCCAGTTCCCTAAATGGCCCAAGTTAGCACTGTCCCAATGTTTTATCCAAAAGTTTGAAAAACAGAAGTGGAACATTAGCCATTAATCTTGGAAGGTCATCACTGTTAGGTATGATTAAAGGCAGATGCCACACTGACCAATGTTTCAAGCCTGTATTTACTCTACATACTTCATCCTAATGCTGTCATTTTAGTGCAGAGAAACAGCAGCCCTGACCCACAAGTGGATGCTTGGCTGTATATCCAAAGTGATGATGATCACACAACATTTCCCATAGCCCTCCCCACAGGTCTCCTTTTCATAGTTCTAGTGCTGGGGCAGCTAGGTATGTTTGGATACTTTGTTTCCTTGTAGGATTTCAGTTGTTCAGCTTGACCAAACTGTATACAGGCTTCATCGCACTCTAAGCCCCTGACCTCCCTTATTCTTAGAGCGCTATTTAGAAATGATGTAATTGTTTCTAATTACAATTTCTCTGCCCCTTTGAGATGTAAATATCTATAAAAAGACTCTTGGCAGTCTTACAATCCAGAAATGTCACTCTCACAGACCTGGGATCCATCCCTTTGAAATGTGATGACATTTCAAGGAGGGTAGTGGCCCTGCCTCCCCGTCTCTGTGGGAAGTTGGTAGCCTAACTTGATGGACACCAATTAGCAAACACAAATGGCCTAACGGCAGAAAAAGGTATCTGCAAACGCAGAAATAACTCAATGTGCTCGACACACCCTGTGGATCAACTCTCCTCCCTAACATCCTCCAGTACTTTTCCAGTAGCTCACCCCATTACTAAAAACTATCCTGCCCTTTGTTTCAGTGGAGTTGAATTCAGACTGAGTCTCTTCTTCATGTTGCAATAGGCTTGAATAAGTCTTTCTTAACTATTTAAAACTTTAAGGCGCAACTTTTGCTTCTACATCACAAATCAAGCTGAGGTAGTAGAACTAATCAGCAGCAGGAGATAGACATTCAACTCAAGAACATTTGTCATGCTTTGCTCATACTCAGAGACAAGACCATGAATTTCATCACCTGTAGACAATTCATCATTGGAGTCATCAAAAATAGCAGTTAAAGTTCTGAGCTGAGTAAATGCAACACCTCAATGTGAGGGCAGCCCATTTACCAGAAACCTATCTCAATGCCATAGGATGGTAGGTATCCCTGCAAACTTGAAAAAGATAAAGGGATGGAAAAAGATTGAAATGGAAAGAAATATTGAAAGACTGAATATTTACCAAAAAAATGCTGAGCTTATTTAAAGGTAAGGTCACAATTTCTCTTAGATTTCTTGGGACAGTCTATGTTAACATCTGATTCATTGTAATTATGAATAGTGCACACTTTCATCTCAAAAGTGTCTCAATTGGGAAAAGAAAGTATATGGTTATCCTACAAAAAAAGTATTGTTTAAATAAAAAGAGAGTATTACTTTGATTTAATAATGTCACGCTCTCCTAAGTGCATTCCCTCTTATTACTTTAGGAGATAAGGGATTTAAGGAAAGCGTATTAGTCAAGGTTTCCCAGAGAAATAGAACCAATAGGAGTGTGTGTGTGTGTGTGTGTATGTGTGCATGCATATAAATTCCAGCAAGCATTCATGTTGCAATCTTGAGTCTTAACTCATTCGGTAAGCAGAATTATTTTCTCTTTAGGGGATCTCATCTTTTCTCTTAAGACCTTCAACTGATTGAATAAGGCCCACTCATTTTATGGAGGGTAATCTGCTTTCCTCAAAGTCTACTGATTTAAAAATTAATCACATCTGAAAACATACCTTCACAGCAACATCTAAACTGTCCGTTGCCAAACAACAATACACCATAGCATAGCAAAGTTGACATGTAACATTACCCCATCAAGTGATGGGCAGATGGAATGTAAGGGAAGTTATATTTCTTCCATGTATGAATTATAGTATGTAAGTTAGACCCTATCACCAAAAATAATTATAATATTAGCTAAAATTTTGGAGTGAAAGAATTTTATATAGATTGTAATTTACCTTCACATATACTAAGTGAAGTAGTTACAATGTTTTTGCTAAATTTAGAGATGCGAATTTGAGTCTTTCAGAGTTTATGCAAGTTGCTCAAGTTAATTTGCATTGTAGATATGGAGTGGGAATTAAATCTGTGCTGTTTAATGCAGTAGTCAGTAGGCACAGTGGATATTTAATTTATCACATGAAATGTAGATAGTTCAATTAGGAAAAGTAAATAGGGTATAAATTTTAATAATTTATTCAATTGTCTCAATACTCCCAAAATAGTGTTTCAACTTATGATCAATATAAAATGATTAATGAACTATCTTAGTGTTTTTTATGCCATCTTCAAAATCAAGAGTAGACTTAGAATGAAAAAAGAGGTAAGACATCTCATTAATCATTTTGTTTTGATTATATTCTGTTTCATCTTATTAATTTTTTAATGTGGCTACTAGAAAACTTAAAATTACATTTGCAGCTTTCATTATATTTCTCTTGGAAAATACCACTCTCAACACTTAACCTTCCTAAGAGGAATTTCCCTTTTACAATGATGTCTTATTTGCAAGATGTGGCTCATTATCACTTCAGAACAATTAGCATGTAATATTTAATTAGATTGCTTTATTGTCACCTAAAGTGGGGCAATGCTACTATCTGTGTTCCACAGAATGGAGTAAAGGTGTTCTTTATGCTGGCTCTTATGTAAAGAGAAATTGAGAGATAGAATTTGATTTGGTTTTATCTGTTAAAGGTGCTACCTGGTACAAAGACTTCATTTAATTCATCATGACATGTTCACTGAACAGTAAGGTAATTAATTTTGTTTCTAAACTTTTATCCTGTACATGTTTATAAATTGAGATATAATAGCAAGATCGTTATTGGATATTGCCTAACTGAAACAGTAAATACGGTTAATTATGTGTATGGGTCAATGGTTGCTTTGAAAACTAAATAGTGTTAAACAAATCACAGATCCAGAAACTCTCACTTTATTTTAATGAGAACAATTGCTAAACCTGAACTTCAGGTATTTTAAATTCTGATTTTCCAAGAAAACTATGAGGACCAGAGATTACTGAATAGTTTAACCTATTTAACTCAGCTTCTAAAATTCTGAATCACAATTTTGACACTTTGAATAATTATTAATTTCATATCGAATCTCTGATAATACCTATTTGATGGGGACATTTAGCAGCTTACTAAACTTAAAAAAATTATTAAGAGCAATACCAAAAAAGCTATAATATTTTACTAGGTACAACTCCAAATTATTTGTGCATCTGACTGAAAGACTGACAACATTAGGAAAGCTAAATGGAAAAGTTATGAGTTTCTAAACACTAATACACAGACTTATTTTTATAATTCTGTTCAAATGTATTTTCATTGATGTTTGAAACAGGTAACTGACACCAAATTAGTTAACAGTGGTCTTTTAATGAATCTGATTATTTTCCTTTGTACTTAAATGGATTCAATTTGAACTTCAAACACATTTACATGTGAACGAAGTTTAAACTATTTAGGCTTATCATTTTTTCACACCGAATTGTCTGGCACATTTAATTTATTATTCAAGTACCTTCCCCTAGAGCAAGGTCAGAAAAATATGGTATTCAGGCCAAATCAGGCTTGTTTTTGTAAATAACAATGTATTAGAACACTCTCGTATCTTAAAAAAAGACAAAATGTCTATGGCCACTATGATAGGGTTCAGAAGGTGCTACCCCAAGACGTGGCACCTTGGCATATTGAATATTTAAAGCTGAAGGAATTTGAGAACACCACAGAAACAGGGAGGTTACTCTCATCTTCCCCTTACCTTTGTCTCCTAATTAAGCCATAAAACTTATGAAGGACTTTTTGACATTTCCCGAAGCAGGTCTTAAGACCCTGATGTGAGAGGTGCCCTGCCAATACCCAGAGAAAAGGAACATCCTATTTCTGAAGACAGAAGGTCACAGAAAAGAATCTGAACAAACAGACCTTGCTAGTTACCTCCAATTTATTACCGTTAGATCATACTCTTTTTGCCCTATCATATTTCTCCACAACTATCCAGTCTTCATTAAATCTATAATAAAAAACACTTGGGTTTACCCATTTCTGTGGGTTTTTTTTCCTTATGAAGGCTCCCATGTCACATAGCAATTATATTAAATAAATTTGTATGCTTTTCTCCTTGTTAATAGGTTTCTTGTTATAGGGTCCTCAGACATGAGCATAGAAGGGGTGAGGAAAAGATACTTTCTTCCCTTACTGCTTCAACAGCATAGTTGAGCAGTTCTGGCAAACACTCCCTAGCATGCAAAGCTTAAAACATTTCTATTTGGCTCTTATCAGGGGAAAAAAAAAAAAATGGATGACATTATCATGGAAGGAGGTTTTGTTTATTAACCTAAGGTTACTATTTAATCCTCTATTCCTGCCATTGCTTCTTTGTCAAAGAAGTTATTACACTTTCTCCTAATTCTTTTACATATTAATTTATGTACCTTAATGAACAACTTGATGCATAATAGCTGTTTAGAATATAAAAAGTTGCTTAATGAATAACTGATTAATAAGATAAGAAGAATCATTACAAAGGTATATATTTACTTATTCTTTTCCCTGTTAAGGGGTTTATATTAATAGTTCCATTATTAGCTGTGTTCATTAATCCAGTAATTCTACATTCATTTATAGCTTTTACTATTTTTTTTTTTTTTTTTTTTTGAGACAGAGTGTCACTCTGTTGCCCTGGCTAGAGTGCCGTGGCTTCAGCCTAGCTCACAGGAACCTCAAACTCCTGGGCTCAAGCGATCCTCCTGCCTCAGCCTCCCGAGTAGCTGGGACTACAAGTATGTGCCACCATGCCCGGCTAATTTTTTCTACATATATATATATATATATATTTTTTTTTTTTTTTAACCTGTCCAGATAATTTCTTTCTATTTTTTTAGTAGAGACGAGGTCTTGCTCTTGCTCAGGCTGGTCTCAAACTCCTGACCTTGAGCGATCCACCTGCCTCGGCCTCCCAGAGTGCTAGGATTACAGACGTGAGCCACCACGCCCGGCCAGCTTTTACTATTTTAAACAAAAAAAAGATTATGAAAAACTTGGCCTTACCGATAACATATTCAATTATTTGGGCTGTAATGGCCAGTCATATTGGCCAAGCATTCAATTGCTAAGCCCTTCCCCCACCAAATTGAATAGCTGATCAAATAGATGATATCAACTGCCTTTCTACTATAATATTGACCATCAATGTATGTAGTATACTCTTATATCCTCCTGAATGGCTTTCTAAAAATATTAATGAGGGCTACCATACATATCAATTAACGTATTTTTATTCTACGATTGATTATTGAGTAAACACGATGTACTAGGATCTGTGTTAAGTGTTTTACGTATGTGACCTCATGAAATCCATGCATCAGTATATGAATTCGACCTGACCCAGGGAGAGGTGGCAAAGATCAAAACTCCTGGACCCTCTATTTAAGGCAAAACTCTTTGACTCCCTGTCTTCTGCACTTAAACACCACTCATACTGTTTCTAAATCACAGCTATTTTAGAGTATCTGGCAAGACCACCAGGAAATTTTAGCAAACAGAGCTATTAAGATAATTGTCTAAATGGGTTGAATCAATCGATCAACTCAGTTATTTAAAGGTTGCTTATTTGGCTCTTTATTCTTTCCCTTTTCTCTCTGGCTTCCTGCCTTTGGCCATTTCACTGCTCTTTAGCACTTTCATTAGAAATTTGGCATAAAAAGACAAAAAAAGATGAAAACTAAATGAGGCTATTTAATTTCCCAATGGGTTTAGCAACTTTTAAATATTCTTTCAGGGTGTGGGAGGCACTTTGGGTTATCTCAGCTACTTATCCAGAAGGTCATATCCTTTTTAGCATTATCCTTTCTGCTCATCAGAAAATAGACATGAGTAGTGCAAATGAACTCACTTGAAAATACAAAATCTACCTTTTCAAAATGTTTGTAGGTTTTCAGTAATATAGTAGGGTCATTGATAAGCCAATTAATTTCCATTACTGTATTTTTTTCATTATTTTTTATTCCACTTACTTTTTGATTAAGCAATTATGTTGAGAAATATTTCACATATCACACAATGAATTTCAATTGACTCATTTCAAGTGATTTTTAGTAACTGCATTGAGTGCTGCAACCATTAATATAAATCAGTTTTAAAACAATCTTATCCTCCCAATAAGATCTCACATAGCCATTTACAGTAAATCCCAATCTCATCCCCAACTCTAGGCACCCGCTAATCTATTTCCTGTCTGTACAAATCTGCCTTTTCTAAATGTGCTATATAAATGGAATTACACAGTACATTATCTCTTATATCTGTCTTCTTTGATTTAGCAAAATGTTATTGACATTCATCCATGATGTAGCGTGTGCTAATAATTTGTTCCTTTTTATTACTAAATAGTATACTGTTTTATCAATATGCCACTGTGTCCATCCAGTTGGTGGACATTTAAATCGATTTCAGTGTTTGGCTATTATGAATAATGCTGCTATGAGCATTTACATGCATGTCCTTATGTGGTCATATGTTTTCATTTCACTTGGATACCTACTTACAAGTGGAATTGCTGGGTCATATATTAGTTTTGTTACCTTTTTTAATAAACTACCAAACTGCTTTTTCAAGTGGTCTGTAGTTTACTTTTATACACTAATATCACTTATCTAAGCTATAATAATATTTATCTGAGCTCTAATATTGATGCTGATATTATTTTTAAATATAATTTTTTGTTATGGTTCCTGAGAGAATTATATGTACTTTATTGCTAATTATTCAAGAAAATTTCATTAATTTTAATTTTGTAGGACTAACAGATACAATTTAAAAGTGCTATGTAATTATAGAGAACTTCATCTGAGAATGTTATGATATTTAATAAAATTTTAATAATTAGCTTTATTTGAAAGAAATTTAACATTAAAAGTGTACATACACTCAGCCTACACCTGAAATATCTTTAAGGGATTCTCTGTATTCTATGTGTGTGGCTT
>RJWJ010032159.1:0-18699 GCA_004363605.1 Indri indri
AAAAAAAGCATAAACACCAAACTGTTAACTTTTTCTTTACACATCTGTGCTGTTTGACTTATTACAATGTGCATTTATTTTGACAACTAAAAATTATCCTATAAAGTAAAAAATAATATTCAATAAAAGTTTATTGTTCTGGCAAAGACAACGATGGAGCAGGAGTGGCAGTCTGTTCGCCAAGTCAAACTGTGTCCCAAGGAGACCTGAGTGGGCAGGGGTGTGAGAGCAGAGTGGTGGAAGCTGAAGGCAGCAGGGGATGGGTGGGGGGCCCAGCCCTGACCTTGGAGCTCACCCACACAATCTGAATAATCCCAGAGTGTGACTGAGGTTTTTCTGAGCTGGACAAGGGCCTGCAAAAATTTCCTATTATGAGGCAAGCCTACTATGAGAGTGAGAAACAAGCTGAAACTCAATTTCCTTTTTATAGCCTGGACTAAACCACCTATGGCCAGGAAGCAGGGAATCATCACACATCAGAGCTGAATATCTCACTGGTCTGCTGAGGGGCAGGTTAGTAGCTTTTCCTCAGGAAAGGGTTGTGTGGTCAATTAAGATGGGAAAACTCTGTCTTAAACCACAGGTAGGCTGGGCCTGGTGGCTCACGCCTGTAATCCTAGCACTCTGGGAGGCTGAGGCAGGAGGATTGCTTGAGCTCAGGAGTTTGAGACCACTCTGAGCAAGAGCAAAACCCTGTCTCTACTAAAAATAGAAAAAAATTAGGTGGGCAACTAAAAACAGAAACAAAAAATTAGCCAGGCATGGTAGCACATGCCTGTCGTCCCAGGTATTCGGGAAGCTGAGGCAGTAGGATCACTTGAGCCCAGGAGTTTGAGGTTGCTGTGAGCTAGGCTGACACCACGGCACTGTAGCCGGGGCAATAGAGTAAGACTCTGTCTCAAAAAAAAAAAAACAAAAAAACAAACAAACAAAACAACCAAAAAACAAACAAACAAAAAAACCCCACAGGTAAATTAAATGATTCTTTGCTGCAGGCCTTATCAGAGCCTTTAATGTGCTAGTGTGCATCTCCAAGAGGATGGTCATTAAATGCGGGACTTCCTTGTCTTAACAACTTTTTCTTGAGAGCATATCTAGAGACTTGGATTCCAGGGAAATACTAACCTAGTCTAATTATAGTTTTACTGATGAGGAAATGGCCAAAAGGAGAAAAAGTGACTGGCTGAACTAGCTGGTGGGGCTAGCTGTTTTAGCGATGCTATGACCAATACTTTTTCCCCCACCAAACTTCTAACCACAGGTACCAGTAAATTATAGATCCTTGGGGAACACGCCTCAGAATTTTTTTCCAATTTAATTTGGAGGGGATGCAGTAGAGGTAAGGGAGAAGGGAGTAAATGTTGGAAGCCATTCAAAGCAAAACCCACCTTTAAGGAGGATCAAGACATTTTTGGCCTCAGAAGAGACCATTTTTTTCTTGGTGGAGGGGGCACCCAGGAAGATCAGATATGATCCTATGAAGCAATGTTCCACCAGGTCCTTTTGAAAATATTATAACCTGGAGCTGGGTCATGCCTGTAGTCCCAGCTACTTGGGAAGCTGAGGCTGGAGGATTGCTTTAGCCCAGGAGTTCGAGGCTGCAGTGAGCTATGACCACCCTGTAGACAACGTGGTGGTTTAAAAAAAGAAAAAAAAATCATAACCTGCATGGGTCAGGTGGGAACACCTGGGACTTCAGCCCTCCCCAATTTACCTCAAATTGACCTCATTGGGCCAGAAGTCTTATAAA
This sequence comes from Indri indri, assembly GCA_004363605.1. NCBI lineage: Eukaryota > Metazoa > Chordata > Mammalia > Primates > Indriidae > Indri > Indri indri. Next base: position 1,751 of record RJWJ010032159.1, read on the forward strand.
CTGTTTTTTGTATATTCTGTCCAAGTACTACATTTTCTGAAAATTACTGGATGCTATTATATCCCAGGCTCTGCAGTGCACTAGGGATTCGATGATGATGAGAACATAATTCCCACAACGAAGGGATTTTCCATCTGGTAGGGAAACACAGACACTACATGCAGCTAGAATGCTACAGGACTATACTGACAATGTGAATGAAGTGTTAGGACTTGATGGAGGGGATACTGTTTCCGAAGGCTCTTGAATGCCCATCTTGCTAAGAAACTTGCAAACCTTAGCCTCTGGGCAATGAAGAGCTACGGAAGACGTTTTCTGTTTTAAGCAGGGAACTCTAGTAAACAGGGAGCCACAGTAAGTTCTGTGACTCCATTTCCCATTATTAACTTCCCTTCCTGCTTCTCCTCCTCAAATAACCTCAAGGAGTAGCAACCTCCTCACCCCACATCACCCCACATCATGCACTGGTCCTGGGAGGGGTCCCACGTCTGGCCCTAACTTTCTCCTGGTCACCAGCTCTGCTCAGGCCCGGACCCTGTCACCTCCCCTAGTACAAATGTAACAGGAAAGCGATGCTACGACTGCAGGTAGGTCCTGTTCAAGTTCTGCCCAATGCAACAAATTCGCAATGGCTCACGCATGCCAGGTGAACCAGCATCGCTATTAACTAACTAGCCTATCAACGAACACAGTGGTCTTTAGGAGCCCAGTCCTACATTGAAGTCATTTAGGGTTCAGCAGGTCTCTGGACAGACCAGAACTTAATGACTTCCACCAGCAGCCTCCACGTTTGCTGAACAGGACTATCAGGCAAGACACACAGGAACTCCAGTGTGGCTGGGACACTGAGTTCCAGGGAGGCGAAATAACTCGCCTACATCATACGCGTTACTAAGAGCAAAGCCTGAACATGCCACAATTGGGACCCATATCCCACAAGCCTCCGAGGCTGCGCGGAGGCAGCCAGGCAGAGCTGGGCATGCGCACTCCCTCCCCCGCGTCGCGTCAGTGGTCGGGGAGAAAAAGGAAGGCTGAGCCGGAGGAGGAAAGAGGTCCGCCCCCGGAAATCCCGCCCGTTTCTGCAGCCTAGTCCCGGAAGTGTTGCTTGTTGCGGGTGTGATGGCTTCAAGGTTACTTCGCGGAGCTGGAGCGCTGGCCGCGCAGGCCCTGAGGGCCCGCGGTCCCAATGCGTCGGCTGCGGTGCGCTCCATGGCGTCTAGAGGTACTCGGCTCGCCTGGCGCGCCAGGGACCGGCGCCGTTTCGCTCCTGGGGTAGTCCTGCGGCATCAAAGCGGGGCGGGCCGGGCCGTGCCGTGCAGCTCCTCGGGGCCCCAGTGGCCACCTTACGGCCCGGAGTGCCTCGGGCTCCTTGGACGTCTCACTGTAATTCCGGGCCACGGCTCGCCGAATTGAGCCTGCTGCGAAAGTATCCTAAACAGAGATGCGGGGGTGACCTTGGAGGGCAGAGGCTGGGATGGGGAAGGGCCCGGCCGTCCTTCGAACCTACGCCTACCTCAAGACGGATGGGCTCTGACCTGCTTTTGGAAAAATTGGCCTTTGGTTGGAGGAAGAAAAGCTTCCGCTAGTTGCCACTTTGGGGTATCGTGACTTGGTGGTCCTTAGGGAACCATGGCTATGGGTAGCCTTTAGGAGCTTGTAAGCCCATTAAAACTTAGGCAGAGATTTAAATTTGGCATTTCCTGTCTTGATCATTTCCATGTGTGTTTTTCTATCTTGACCATTTCAGTCCATATTATAATTTACTCATCTTCCTTTAGGTGGTATTCCTACTGATGAAGAACAGGCGACTGGGCTGGAGAGGGAGATCATGATGGCTGCACGGAAGGGACTGGTGAGAAACTCCCTTCTGTGTCTTGTGTGGAGCTTGCGGGCATGGGTGGGATCAGAGTAGTCTCCTCTCCGGAAGAATTTGATCCAGGAAACCTGGCTTGCAGAAACAACCCCCGAGCTTCTGGAGGGTACGGGTTATTTGGCATAATGGCTCAATTCTTGTCTTTTTCAGGACCCATACAATATGCTACCCCCAAAGGCAGCTTCAGGCACTAAGGAAGACCCTAATTTAGTCCCTTCCGTTACCGACAAGCGCATAGTGGGCTGTATTTGTAAGTACCTCACCTTTATTTTCTTACCCATTTGTTTAACGTATCCTACTATACAGGTGTCTATAAGCTGCTTCAAATCTTTCGTGTGTGTGAGTTCATGTTTGTAAGTAAGTCGTTCTAAGGGTCCTGGCTCTCTTAAGCCTCATTATGCCTGAGTAGGTCATCCTTACTGGAAAGAGAACAAGACTGGCTTACTGGAAGTGCATCATGAAGAAGGAGTATTCGTCCAGAAAATACTTATCGTTGTATTGCTTTTGTGCCAGGCACTGTTTTAGGCAGTAGGGATACATGCCAGAGTGGACCCTGCTTTGGGATTCTACATAGGCATGGGAATTGTTATAATTTTGAATGACCCAGACATAAGGTCAGTTTACCCATAGGTAAACTCAGGGCCTCAATTTCATCTGAAAAACGAGGAGGAGAGCTTGAACTGATGTCTCGAGATGTCAGCCATAGTTTGGAAAAGAAATCAATGTTGAAAGTCTCCCTTTCTAGGCTGTATGACCTTCAACCACCTCTTTTCCTTTTAGGTGAAGAGGACAACAGTGCTGTCATCTGGTTCTGGCTGCACAAAGGCGAGACCCAGCGATGCCCTAATTGTGGAACCCATTACAAACTGGTGCCCCACCAGTTCGCACACTGAGTACTTGCACTAATTTACTCAAAGTGTGCTGTAAAGTTTCTTCTTTCCATTAAAGACTAGCCATTGTTTGGCTCCTTCTCCCATAGGTGGCTGATCTCATTTCCTTCCTGTATTTTTGGGTAGGCTTGGAATATTCTTATTTTGGGAATAGCCATCTGTTAATACTAGCTTGCCATCCACTTAAAGTGTACAACCAGTGTACAGTGCTTAAGTTAAAAATAGGCTGACAACACATAATGCAATGATTGGGACCACCTGGTACAAGGGAAAAGGATGGGTTGTGGAGTCAGGCTGCTTGGACTTAGAATATTAGTTCTGTCATTTGGCTGTGTCACTGTGGGCATGTTCTCTGAGGGTCAGTTACATCTAAAAAAAGATAAATACCTTGCGAGGTATCAGAAGTAATAATAATATATGTAAAGAGCCTTGGCAGATAGTAGGTCCTTACAGTATCACTTTAGAGACAGGGTAGCCATGTGAGAAGAGTTTTAGGGACTTTGAAGTCTTGAGGGACCCAGGTTCAAATGAGTTAATGGGGATACCAGCAGAAAAATTCAGAATATGGGACAATTCCAGAAACCAAGGACCATGTTTCTTTAAATAAATTGCAAGGAGTTGCAGGGAAAAAAGGTAGGAAAAACCTATAGAGTAAAACAGATAGGGAGATACAAACAACAATGTATGGACCTTGTTTGAATCTTTAAAAACATTTTTATTTTTTTTCTTTATATACCATGGAGTACTATGAATCTTGATTTGAAGAAAACAATTGTAAAGAGAAAAAGTAATTTGAACTTTTATACAATTGAATAATTGATATTTAGGCATTTATTAAAGTTTTAGGTGTATTTATAGAGTTAGGTGTTCTTATGGAAATACTAGTGGGGAGAAACACCAAAACCCACTTCAGCTACTTTATACTTTTGACACCTTGGGACAAGTTCTCAAAAACTTATCTGTAAAATGGAAATACCTTTACATTTTGCGTGGAGATTAGCCAGAGGTGGCTTCAGTTACTATTTCCACAAAATTGGTTCAAACTGGACCTTTTCATGGGAACTGATGGTAAGAGGAGTCAAAGAAAAAAGCCCTTTCTCCTATCTTGGCTGACCCTGTCTAGAAGGTGTAGTCAGAGCTATTGCTTCCATTCCTTGCTGTCATTAGCTCTGTTTCCAGGAAATGCCCAAACATTTATCTGTCCTTCGAGGCCCTTCCCTCTTGGAAAGAGAGTCCCCAGATGGCCATCTATTAAATCTAAACCAGCATTCCCACCTTAAATGCTGTTCTAACAAGTTCTCCAATAACTTACCTTTAAGACTGGTCTGGTGCTGCCACTAAGTCCTCCTGTCTTGGCTGGCCTGCACTTCCTTTCCCCCTCTCTTCTAATCCAAACTGCTTGGGGGGTGCTTTTGACTCCCCACATCATTGATCCAGTCTTCTTCCTTCCTCATTTCCAAGTCCTTGCTTTTTTTTTTTATTTAAATTTTAACCAATTCACTCCTAAAGAAAGAAAAATCTCTAGGACATTTCCAGACAGTGGTAGGCAGACTAATGATCCCCCAAAGATGTCCACGTCCCAATCCCAGAACCTGTGACTATGTTAGGTCACACAGCAAAAAGGAATTAAGACTGCAGATGGAGTTAAGGTTGCTAATCAGCTGGCCTTAAAATAGGGAGATTATCCCAGATTATCTAGGTGGGTCCCAAAAACACAAGGGAGGCAGAAGAGAGAGACGTGACTATGTTGGAATGGCCAGAGATGCAACGTTGCTGGATGGAGGAAGGGGGCCAGGAAACAAGGAATGCAAGTAGCCTCTAAAAGCTGGGAAAGGCAAGGAAATGATTCTCCACTACAGTCTCCAGAAAGGAATGAATTCCTGCTGACACTTTGATTTTAGCCCAGTGAGACCCACGTTGGACTTACGCAAAACTATATATTTGTGTTCTTTTAAGCCACTAAGTTTGGGATAATTATTTTATGGCAGTAATAGAAAAGTAATACACAGACCAGTAAATTCAACACCCAACTCCTAGGTAAGTGGGTCTCATATTTAGCTGCACATCAGAATCACCTGGGAATCTTCTACAAATCCCAGTGCCCAAGCCACACCAAGACCATTAAAGCAGAGTATCTAGGGGTGGAACTCAGGCATAAGAACTTTAAACATGAAGGCTGAGAACCTCTGCTTTGGGCTAACCATGTAAACGTGAATAGCTCATTTCCTTGCCTCTTGGTAACTGGGAGCCCTAGAGGCCAAGAGGAAATATAATGTCCCCCACTAGGAGGACCAAACCTTTGCTCCTGAGTAGAAGTGGGCTCCATCTTAGAAATTGGATCCCATCTCCCCTCACCAAGGAAGAATATAGGCCTCGCTCTAAAGGAATTTATTAAACTATCTGCAAGTACAGAATGAAGAACATTTTCCCGGGACTATTTGAGAGTAAGTTGCTGATCCGATGCCCCATCACATTTATTAATAAGTGTGTATTTCTTACAAAGACATTCTCTTAATACCCACAATATGACCATCAAAATCGGGAAGTATGATTTATATATTTCTACCATCTAATCCTCAGACTCTATTCAAGTTTTGCTAAAAGTTCCAATAACGTCTTCTATAGCAAAAGGATCCGGTTCAGAATCACGTGTTGCCTTTAGTTGTCCGGTCTGGAACAGTTCCTCAGTATTTTCTTGACTCTCCTGACGTTGACATTTTTGAGAATTATACAAACAACTTGAGTTTGTTTCCTCATGATTGGATTCAGGTTATGCATCTCGGGCAAGTGATGTTATACCCTTCCTGGGAGGCACATGATGCTGACTTGTCCCATTGCTGATGAGGTTTACTTTGGTCACTTGATTAAGCTAATGTCTTCTAACTTCTCCACTGTGAAGTTGCTCTTTAGCAAGTATCTTATCAGGTAATACTTTGTGATGTCAATACCTGTTTCTCATCAAACTTTCAATGTATTTATTTGTATCAGTATAGATTCATGCTTTCTTATGTTATTCAGTGGATTATAATCCATGTCTATCATTATTTTTTGATATTTAATTTATTCCAAATTGGGCCAGTGGGAACCTCTTCAAGCTCCTGTGACCTTCTGACATGCCCCTATCATTCTTTGAGCACGTCTTTTATTTTTTAGCACAAAATGTTCCAGCCTCATCTTCCAGGCTGTTAATAAACCCATGAGGCAGGTGCTATTATTATCACCCCCATGACAGAGATGGGGAAACCTAGGAACAGCTCAGGATTACGTAGCTAGCAATTTGTAGTGGCAGGATTGTGAACCCAGACCATTTAGCTCCAGAGCCTGAGCTCTTTTTTCCCCTCATTTTTTTTTTTTTTTTTTTTTTTTTGAGACAGAGTCTCACTCTCTTGCCTGGGGCAAGTGCCATGGCATCAGCCTAGCTCACAGCAACCTCAAACTCCTGGGCTCGAGCAATCCTACTGTCTCAGCCTCCCGAGTAGCTGGGACTACAGGCATGCGCCACCATGCCTGGCTAATTTTTTTTTTCTATATATATTTTTAGCTGTCCAATTAATTTCTTTCTATTTTTGGTAGAGATGGGGTCTCGCTCTTGCTCAGGCTAGTCTCGAACTCCTGAGCTCAGGGCGATCTGCCCACCTTGGCCTCCCAGAGTGCTAGGATTACAGGCGTGAGCCACCGTGCCCGGCCCCCTCATTTTTTATTTTAAAATAATTTTAGACTTAGAGAAAAGTTGCGAAAATAGTACAGAGTTCCTATTTACCTTCCACTCAATTTTCCCTAATGTTAACACCTGCCATTACTATAGTACAAGCATTGAGACTTGAGAAAGTAACACTGATGCAGTACTATTAACTAATCAATAGGACTTATCTGGATTTTGCGGGGCAAAGCTCAGTAAGCTCTTTTCCAACCCAGGGTCTCACATTGTACTTGGTCTTGTCTTCATGACCCATCACTTTTGAACAAGAGAACTGAGCCATTAATTTGTAGACTGCCTCTGTCTGGGTTTGCCTGTTGCTTGCTCCTGGGTAGATTGAGGTGATACACGAATATCACAGGTGAAACTGGGCCTGCTTAGATCATCATCAAGAGACAATGACTTACTACTGAAGATGTAAACTTTGACCATTTCGCTAAGGTGGTGTTTACTGGGTTTCTCTACCATAAAGCTATTTTTCCTTCTGTAATCAATAAGCATCTTGTAGGGAGATACTCTGAGAAAATGCTAATATCCTTATTTGCTCACTGATTTTTGCATCCATTCTTGCCTGCAACAATTGTCACTGTGGTTGCTTAACGGTGATTTTCTTTTTCCATTATTCCTTTGACATTCATTGGAATTCTACCGTAAGGGAGAGCTGTTCCTTCTCCCCCATGTATATATTTACTCAATTTACTTATATCAGCATGAGTCACAGATATTTTATGCTATGGCTTATCATCCATTGCAGATTTGAGGATTGGGCACTCCACGTTGTTCCTGTGTCCTTGAGACAAGACCCATCTTTTTTTAAGTGTTTCTTTATTTTATGGTACCACAAGATATTCCAGGCTCATCTTGCATTTTCCCTGTCTCAGGGGAAATGTAATGTGCCCCACTAGAAGGACCAAACCTTTGCTCTTGGATAGAAGTTGGCTCCATCTGGACCTATGGCCACTTAGCAGCTTAACTGGATCTTGGTCCCCTCACCAAGGAAGAACATAGTCCTCATTCTAATGGTATTTATTAAACTATCTGCAAGTACAGAATGAACTTTTTCCCAGAATGGTATTTAGAAACCAAGATCTGGACATTCTATGTGCTTATTGCTACTCGGATGTCACTGCTCTAGGCCTTCCCAGCAGACAGGGCTAGGAAATGTGTGTATATATTCTAACCCTGGCTCTCACATGTACATGCATTTACTTCTGTGTCTATTGGTATGTATATCAAATCCATGAGTTCACGCTACCTCCAACTCTAGTCCAACCCAAGGTTCATTCCAGCCATACTATCTTCCTTATCTGCAGCTTCTCTCCAACAGTGAGAATCCCAGCAGAGCCTGAGCTGTCTAACCATGCTATCCCTGCCAGAAGAGGGGTTAGGGAGAATGCCGCACTGTGCTTTGCCTTGAAGAATGGGATTTTGACGGACATAAAGGCCATTCCCATGGAGAGAACAGCATGAGCAGAGGCTAGCAGGCAAAGGACATGATGATGGGTAAGCCTACCACAGGGGAGAAGCATCTCAAGGGGCTTTAACCAAATGCAACAATGGGTGGTTCACGAAGGTGATTTTACCAGCATCACATCAATTTGGATTCCTTTCCCCAGGCAGTGGAGAACAGAACCGCTTGACATTCTGGAGTAGGAAGTGCCAGAACCAAAGTTATCTGGCCTTTAGGTCCAAGAGCAAATGGATCAGGTGGGCAGGAGAATGGAGCTGTGGTCATGAACTAGGGTGGTGGTGGCCCCATTGGAAAAGAAAGGATCGTGGGAAAGGTACCGCAGAACCATGGGACTCGGTAACTGACTGAGCGAGGGGGAGATAAGGAAGAGGCAGGAGTCAAGTGACAAGGCTCCAGGCCGGGGCCCAATGGAACCAAGAACAAAACCCTGTGGGAGGAGTCGGGCGGGAGGGTACCCTAACAGAGTTCTTGGCACAAATTGTTTTTTCCTTGAGGGCACGTGCCAGTGTAACTGCCCTGTGACCACCAAGCCTCACAAAATGTCCTGTGCGGATAGGTCTGACTCAGTGCTTTCTCCCCTCCTGCCTGATCTCCTCAGTTCTGGGCCCTCCCTTGTCCCCTATAACCTTGACTGCCTTCAACACACAGGTCTGGTTACCAACCTTCCATGGCTGGCAGCCCAGCACCCAAAACACAGCTAACAACCCCCTCAAGGTCCTCCACATGCCAGCCCGAACCATCAAAACTTTTTTGGTTTATTTCACACTATAGCCATAGAAGACCACTTACCCTTCCCTGCCAAGGCATCTGGTGCATGCCCTTCTCTCCAGCCCCACTGGTCCCAGGCGCTTCTTTGAGCTCTTACCTCTGCCTGGAACACCTTCCCCCAACCTGGCTAACACCTGGGCCCTTGTGAGTCAGCCTGCCCCACCTGTTGGGTTAGATGCCTGTCCTCTTTGTCCCCACAACTCTGAAATGGCCTGTTTCTCTTACTCTGGACCTGTATGTTTGCTGGGGCAAGGATGTGTCTTGTCTACCATTTGCCCAAATACATGGAACCCTCCCAGAGACACAGTAGGTGCTCAAATACTTAATCAAGGAAGAAAAGAGCAGACACTCATTTCCTCACTGCTCCCTTGGGCTCTTCTGCCCCTCCTTCCCCTGCTTCTTAGCCTCTTCCTTCCCTTCTCTCCCTTCCCTACCCCAACCTGTCTGAACTGATGAGCCTGCATCATTGCTAGTGTCTGCCAGCCTTAGCCCTGGCTGAATAGGGCATGCAGAGGCGTCCAACAGAACAGGTGATGCCTCCATGCTCCTAGGTCCTGTCCAGGAACAAAGCAGATGAAGGCAGCCTTGTTCCCTGCTTCCCCTGTTGGACTGTAGCAAACAGGTAACGAGGCTCGGGAATTATGCTCCAGGGTGAGAGCCCAGCCTCCTGGGGCCTCCTGTGCCACGTTGCCCTGCCAACCACTGAAATGCTCATGCTTCTGAGCTAGAGCCGGAGCCACACTGCGTTCTCTCTGGTCCTTTCTCTGAAAGTCCCCAGGGATGGATGAGCAAACAACAGCACAAAGAACCAAAGAAAACAGAGCCACACATTGTGCCTTGTCCATAATTATTACTATAATGATTTTTTTAAAAAGTTGTTTTTTTTTTTTTTCAGGCAACTGTGATAAATTATTGTACATATCTGGAAGAGGGCGGTGGGGTCCTGTCCACAGCGAAAGTGATGATCTCTTTCTTAGGGCAGGTAGAGAAGGAAATGTCCCCTACCTCCTCAGGTCTGACTCCTGATTAAGTGGCTTCCCCTCAACAAATGAAGACCATTAATCCTTTCCCGTCCAGGGAATTGGGGGTAGAGAGGGAGCAGCAAGTCAATGAAGTGCTTCGAAGGGGAGAGTGTGACAACTGCTCATCCTCTGCCCTGGCTCTGGAGGGTCTGACCCGGGCCACACTCCCTCGCTGGGGACAGAAGACTACCCAGTACTCTGCCCTCCACCAGGGCTCTGCCCAGGAAGACAGCATGTGAAAGGGTCTAGGCTGCCCTTTCAGGTCAGGAAGAGGAGGTGGCGATGGACACAATGACGCACCAGTGGACCTGTTGGCCACCCCTGGTCCACCTGCTCCCCAAGGCTAGTTACACAGGCATCCAGGCACTCTGGGCCTGCGAGCTCCAGGAAGCAGCCCTGAGACTCAGAGCAAGGAACCACAGGCCTAACTGGCCCTGCCGAAGGGACACCGGAACCACCCAACACTGGGCTCCTCAATTCCTATGCTCCAGCTCAAGACTTCCATCCACGCAGCTAAACATTACCGTGTGTGCGTGTATGTATATGTGTGTGGCAGCGGGGCGGTGGGGCAAGGGCTGCAGGGGAGCACTGCTGCACCACCTGCCCACAGGTTCAGGGCATGCAGGGGACCCTAAGCCTAGTATGTGAGCCCAGACCAAAAAGGGTTAAGGGCTCTGGCTCCCCCTTCCTCCCATTCTCCCAACATGCTCCACCCTCCTGGTGCACTAGAAGGTTTTGCGATGAATAGCACGGGAGCCATCCTCTTCATACTCCTTTTTGGACACCCACATCTTCTTAAAAGTGTCCAGCGAGGCCAGGATGGAGCCACTGTGAGGATGGAGGGATAGTATTCTTGTGGACCTGTGGGCTGAGCCGACCGCCCTCCCTGGGCACTCAGAGCTCCCTTTCCCTTACCTGGGAGGGAAATCCACCCACCTCCACCTGGCCTGGGCCAACCCTGGGAGAAGCGTCCAGGGCAAAATGGTCTCCTCCCAGAGCCCTCCCCTTGAGCCCTGCCTCACCCGATCCATGTGGAGTACAGCCGTTCCTGAGGGGCTGAGATCTAGAGGGGACAAGTGGCCACGTAAATGCCCGGTCCCCACACAGCAGTCACCCTCCCAGCCTAGGGCGCATCTCCCCAGGGCCGAGGCCAGGCAGGCAGGGCAGCAGCTGGGAGGAGTGGGCACAGCCAAACCAGGAGGAGCAGGGCTGGGCAAGCATGGAGGGGAGAGGCCGTCTGGAGGTGGCATGTGCCCTTCCTCCCCAAGCCGAGGTTGCCCAGCACTCCTGGTGCCCCAGGGGGACTCTTGGGAACCTCACCTTGATTTTGACATCCTTTGGGGCAAGCTTCTTCACTTCACTTAGTAATCGGTCACCAAAGCCTGTGAACACAAGGCTGAAGGCTGTGAACACAAGGCTGGCAGAGCCCAGGACCCATGTCCGACCTCCTTGCTACTAGCTCCCCGAATCCAACCTTCAGCCCCCTCCCCACCAGTTGCTGCTGTCCCTCTTGGCAGTTCTCCCCAGAACTAAGGGCGGGGTGAGCCACCCCGAGGGAGAAAAGATCCAGCTCCATGGCTGCAGGTGGGCCCAGCTTCCTCAGAGAGGCCACATGAGACGAAACCCCAAGTCACATTGTTCCATCTGACCCCACATGCTTTCTCGACTGATACCCCACAATACATTCAGAGGAAATAAAATTTAATTTTAAATCTTGGTCTTTAAAAAAAAATGCTCACTGAGCACTACCAAAAAGCCAATAGAAAATGGTCATGTCCATGCTCCAAGAGAGGGGCATAGTCTCTGAGGGTCCAGTTGCCCTTGGCCTTGTTTTAACACCTCCACCTCCTAAACCACAGTACCTTTGAAAAGCGTTGAGCCACCCGAGAGCACAATGTTGGCAAATAGTGTCCGGCGAAGGTCCATGTCAGACTTGTGGATGGCGAAGGCCAGCACCTCGTGGAGCCCCTCACTCTCCTCCCCTACCAGGTCCGGCTGGAACAGCAGCTCGGGAGCCCGGAATCGTGCAGGCCCCACCTTTGGAGCACAAGGTTGAGGCAGACAGGTACCCCAGGAAGCCAGGCCTCCTCTTCCTCCAGGCCTAACACCGCTGCCCCTCCCAGTGCCAGGCCTGGCCACTTACATCGAGCGTGCTGCCGTCTGGCAAGGTGTACTGCACCTTCTCCGTCTCCAGAGCCTCATCCTTCTGTGGGTTGATGGACAGGTAGCAGGCTCGCTGTGGGGACAGGGACGCAACCCTCAGAAGGCTGCAGCCAGGATACCCGCAGCCCAGGGCTCAACCTCGGTGCCACCCCACTTCCCCCGCCACCCCAGGTCGTGTCCACACCCTCCTGCCCCTCGTCACCTCTTTGATGGTCCGGACAACCTCAAATTCAGCTGAGGTGTGAAAGTCGACCCCTTCCTTACGCAGCAGCAGCCGGAGATAGCGGGAGACATCACGGCCAGCAATGTCCACCCGCATGATGGAGTGTGGCATGGCAAAGCCCTCATAGATGGGGACTGCGTGAGTGACCCCGTCCCCAGAGTCTAAAACCACTCCTGTTGTGCGTCCTGTTGCGTACCTGTCACCAGGTCAGCATCCCTCACCTCAGCCACTGAGGCACGGGGACCTCCTCACCCCGAAAGGGACCCTGGGACATTTGCATTAACTAGTCTTAAAGGGACACGAGGAACTCCCTAAAGGGACAGTCATCAAGGGGCTGTTTCTCCAAGGAAGTCAGACGCCTGGTCATCAGAAGTAGGAGGACGACATGGGGAGGACGGAGACTCGGGAGCCCAGGGTTTAGGGAGCACTCACAGACTGAGCACGGCCTGCATGGAGATGAACAGGGCCGGCACGTTGAAGGTCTCAAAGAACACCTCCGCTGCCTTCTCCCGGTTCTTACTTGGGTTGAGCGGGGCCTCCGTTAGAAGAACAGGATGCTACGGGAGACGGGAGAGTAACAGGCATGCACAAAGGCAACATGCTAGGCCCTAAAAAGGATCTTTCCAGAGAACCAAGGAGCCTACTATGAGCACAGGTAGTTGCAGCCTCCTTTCCTTCCTGAGGGCACCATCCTGTTATTTGCCAGCAGTTACTCTTCCAAAGATCTAGCTCTTTCTGGAAAATTTTGCCTGGCAGCCGCTGGCTACATATATACACCCAGACACACAGTGAAAAGGTATGTTCCCCTATCAACATGCAGAGAGGAAATGTGGGAGCCCGACCAGGAAGGAAGCAGAGGAGGGAGCTCAGAGCCCGGTGGGAGGGGCTGGCTGCCCCACCTCCTCGGAGAAGGTCTGCAGCTGATCCTTGGAGTAGACGTACTGCCAGATGCGCTCCATGTCGTTCCAGTCTCGCACCACGCCATGCTCCATGGGGTAGCGGATGGCCAGCAGCCCCCGGTGCTCCTGGGGAGGGGGTGGGATGGCCAGATGTGGCACCAGGGCCCTCGCCCAGCAGTTGCTGCCCACCCTCCTGGAAGCTGCCCCCGACCTGCCCTGACTAGAACCATCCTGCTCACTGGGTGTCCTCAGGCTCAGCACAGCTTCAACCGTCCAGCAGCTTTTCCAGCTCTCAGAGCCCACTCAGCTTCTGCTGGCTGGGACCAGAGAAGGTAGCGACGTGCCCCTCCCATCCCACAGCCCACAGCCACGCTTCTCACTCCTCCGCTCTCACTGGTGTGTGCTCCCCATCCTCTCCTCGCACACTGCCAGCTTCCATCCCCACCACTTCCTGTCAGCACCAGCGCCTCCTCCTGGCTGATCCAACACGGCCCCTCCTGTGCCCACCACCCCACCCCCAGCCAGCCCTTCATCAGGTTCTCGACAGCCCCTGCACCCACATGCTGCCTCCGCCTGCCCTGTCTCCCCAGGCACACCCCTTCTTGCTGAGCACTACTAACCTCCTCTCATCTACCTCGACTCCTACTGACCCCCCATCTCCTGTGAGCCCCACATCTGTACTCCCAGCTCAGGCCTCCCCTCTCCAGGTCCAGAACCATGCCCCATGCATGCCCCAGCACCCCAGGCTGTGTTCCCCAAATGCCCAAACTGCACTTGCCCAATTCTCCCCACACCCCTGTCTGCTCCTCCTGAGGCTCTGATCTGGCCCTGCAGCCCCTAGGCAGGTCACCCGGATAGAGCATGAGAGGCAGCTCCCATGGCCCTCATCAGAGCAGTCAGCAAGTCTAGGTGATTCTGACTCTTAAGTCACTTTTGAATCAGTTCTTTCCTCTGTAGCTTCCAAATAGCTTCTAAAAGACATGATATGATGAGGTCTACCCATGTTCCCTAGAACATGAACCGTCACTCCATCTCACAGAGGGCAGGTGCACAGTGTAGTGATCCACAGCTGGTACATGATGGAGGAGGGGACCAAGAGGGTACCTGCAGAGGCCTGAGAACAGAGCCCTCTGACCACTGGCCAGTGCCCCTGTGACTGAGGACCCAAACCCAGGGAAAGGCAGGCTCTGCGGTGTTACCTCTGCTTTTGGTCCGATGAAGAGGTCCCCTTCCAGGGCTCCAGCCATCACCCGCATGTGCTTAGGCCTCCCGACACTGTGAGGACAAAATCAGTGAGGTGGGAAGGGGCCACGGCTGAGCATGTGTCCAGGAAAACCAAAGTCCAACTCCAATGGTCCAGAGGGTAACTGTCCTCTAAAGCACCAGGATTTGGCCATGGGGCACAGGTTGGAACTGGGGCCTATGGGATATAGATACGGGCCTACAGAGTGGGCCTTGGCAAGACGGGAAGCTCAGGGCCAGAAGGAACGGTGTCCCTCCCACAGAGGGCTGAAATCCCAGCTTCCATGGCCCAAACCTGGCAGAGGGTCAGCCTCCTGCAGCCACAATGACTCAGCCCACGCTCTTGACTTCTGGGGGGCAGACTGACCTCACTGGCAGCAGGCAGGGGGAGGGCAGCCCCAGGAAGTCAGACTGGGGCTTCCTTGCACAGCCCTTTGTTACTCAGAAGATGCTGCCCCTTCCCATTGCGAGGGCTACCACAACAGAGTCAGTTCTTGGAAACTGTAAGATCTGATGAAATGCCATTCCAAAATTCGACCCAAGCTCCCCACACATCAACAGGAACCTTTAATTACACCCACATAGAGTTCAGAGAGGAAAGTGAAAGACAAGGTGCTCCATGCTGGCTCTGTCCACAGACCAGGCCTGGGGCCTATGGCAAGCCACTTTGGGGGCCTTAGGCTCTTCCTCTGTCCTCTGCCTTTAGGACAATAATTCCAAAGCCTCCAGGATTTGGGAAGAGGCACTCCTGAGGGAAACTTTCCTGATGGGCTAGGGTGGCCTAAGGAGCACTCCAGGCTCTCTCTGGGTTTGCACCTCCCTCTCATAGCACCATCCAGGGAAAAACCTCCCTTGACTGAAACAAAACATTTTCTAGAGTCTGAAAATAAATAAGCCCTGGAAAAAAACTGCTAGAGAGGAAGGGGTGGCTGGGGGTTACAACTCCCTATTCATTCTGCTCCAAGGTTAGGTCTCCCTTTGGAGATATCTCCCTTTTATTCTGCGGCTGCTACCACACCCCACCCCACCCCACGGGAATGCTGGCTGCTTCTCCTCACTGGCTCAAGGAGAGACCAAATGACACTCCAAAGAGGAAGAGGAAACCCCGAGCACCTGCCTTACCCTTTCAGAGCTCTCTGGGTAGAGTCAACCTCACAAATTTCGTGTTTTTCCTTACAGGTAGGGGCAAGAGTTGTCTTCAAAGACAGCTGTGACACAGGGCCAATGTTCTCAAAGGAAGCAAACAAAAGGGTTAGGGCTGCTTCCTGAGCCAACACTTACTAGTTTGGGAAACAGTACTTGGGAATCTGGTCTCCCGCAAAGCCAGCCTTGATCACCCCTGAACCCTGCAAGGAAAAACAATGTTTAGCTCCCAACATTCACCTCCAGATGAAGATAGTGCCCTGCAGTGGAGAGAGCTTGCTGCCCCTCCAAGGTAGGCGGGGCAGGAAGCCAGACACCCTGCCAAGAGGACAAGATCATTTACAAGTATAGCAGTGGTTCAAAACTGGGGGCAATTTTGTATCCTCCAGCCCTGGGAACACTTGGCAACGTCTGGCAACTGGTGAGGGAGGCATGTGAGATGGGGTGCTGGTATCTAGTGGTAGAAGCCAGGGATGCTGTTAAACATCCTGCAACGCACAGGCCAGACTCCACTAACAATAATTATCCATCCCAGAATGTCAATAGTACAGAGATTGAGAAACCACTAAGTACATTCTCCTCTACGCACTCAAGCACCAGCTCTAGGCAGGAGGACACTATGGCACAAGCTACTCTCAGCATGTTTTTTTTTTTCCCAACAGCTCCCCGCCCCCAGCAGACACAGACCACATACAGGGCTTGCTGGGGAAGACCACTGGGTGTATGGGACAACTGGCACCTTTCCTCCAGTGGCTTCCCCAGAGACTACAAGGAGAATGACTTGGTCCTGCCACTGCTCCTGCCTGGAAGCTGGACTTAGGATTCCCAAAATAACCTGGTATTTTAAAAACCTCTCACCCAGAGAAGGAACCAGCTTCTCAAACCCCCTTCCCACCAATCTTCATCACAACCCTCCAGGAATAGCAGAAATAAACACCTACAAGTTACAGACTAGGGGCTGGAAGCCCAGAGGGGCCAAGCAGTTGCCTTCTGAACTCATAAGCCTGTTGATTAGCCTACATAAATTATTTGCCCTACAAGAAACGAAGTAGCCTGGTCCTTCCTATAGCCTCCTGGAGAGCTGGTGTGACAGCACATCCCCAAGCCCAGTTCTAGGCTCCTTATTAAACATCTCTGCTGTGACTCAGGTGAGCCCACACGCGTACTCCCAAAAAAGACAGCCATTCAGGGACCCCACAGGGT
This sequence comes from Indri indri, assembly GCA_004363605.1. NCBI lineage: Eukaryota > Metazoa > Chordata > Mammalia > Primates > Indriidae > Indri > Indri indri. Next base: position 18,345 of record RJWJ010032159.1, read on the forward strand.
CATGTGGGAGGGAGATAGATCCCAGAAAGAGCAGAAGTGAGTCATTATCAAAAAACTTCAAGGCCCACACTCTAGAGGCAAGTACCCAGCTAGGGGCAGATCCATAGACCCCAGCTCTTATTTTCTTCCAGTGTCAGGGCTCTGCGGCCAGAAATTCCCCCAGGGCAGCTGAAAGCAAGCTGAGCCCCAGTGCTGAAGGACAAGGCCACAGGAAGCCAGATATCTTTCCTCTGAGGCTTCCAGACAATTACCCTAAACTGCTTGTCGGGCCTGGGAACAGTGGCCCTTAAATTCTCCACTGTCCTGCTGGCAGTGGAATTTCTGCTCAGCACAGGGAGCCCCTCAGAAGAGGGTC
>RJWJ010032160.1:0-18707 GCA_004363605.1 Indri indri
GCCCCCTGCCTCAGCCTCCCTTGGAGTAGCTGGGACTAAAGGTACGCACCACCATGTCCGGCTAATTTTTCTATTTTTAGTAGAGACGGGTGTCTAGCTCTTGCTCAAGCTGGTCTCTAACTCCTGAGCTCAAGTGATCTCCCACCTTGGCCAGGATTATAGGCGTCAGCCACCGCATCCGGCCTGCAAGAGTCTTAAACCATCTGTTAACCATCACTCCCTGCTCATTTAACTTCAATCTCTTAGAGAAGCACAGTACTATAACAAAGTGATAAATACGAAGAGATCTCTTGGGCATGCCTTATAAACATTTTATTTTTAGGCCAGGAGCTGTGGCTCATGCCTGCAATCCTAGCACTCCGGAGGCGGAGGAGGCATGGGAGGGTCGCTGGAGCCCAGGAGTTTGAGGTTGCCGTGAGCTATGAGGACACCATTGCACTCTACCCAGGGCGACAGAGTGAGACTCTGTCGGAAAAGAAAAAAAAAGGAAATTGAACCCCCCTCCTCACTACCCCTTTCATTTAAAAAAATATGTTTTTATTTTATAAGTCTATGAATGTTGCATGTTTATAATTTATGAATGCATTTACAAATATTGATGATGCATTCTCACAAGTTATTTTTAATGAGAGGTTTGTGATAAAAAAAATAAATATTTGGCAATCCCTGCCATAGTAGAAAGTTCACGGCTTTTGGTAGCAATACACACTTCCCTGGGTTCAAAGTCCAGTAATGCCACTTACTCACTTAATAGTCATGGGTGAAGCACTGAGACTTGGTTAGATTCATATTTTTGTTTTATTTTATTTCTACAGGTATATCTAATAATATCCTGCATCGCTATTAAGAAGATTTGGAGACACACACACACACACACACACACACACACACACACACACCTACCTACCTGATAGTGACAGCTATTGTTATCATTTGGTTCTTCTCCATGATTTAGCAACTTAGGCAACTTGTATTCCATTTATTTCTATAGTTACTGTGTTTTTTCTAATTTTCTGTAAAATCTTGCAAATTGTATGTTTTTGCAGACCTTCCATTATTTATGTGGTCTATGTAAAACTATTTTTAGCTATGCATGTGATTTAAACTTCACAGAAGTAAGATTGGACAATGGTTATTTAATAATGACATTGCGAGGGTTGTTTTTTTCTTCATGCACGAATAAGAAGCTTAGTACAGCATGCTATTAATATGCACAAGCAGAGTAGTTCTCAACACTACCTAATGCAATGTCTTTCAAACTGTTTTGACTGAGACCCATAGGAAGAAATATCCTTTGCATTGCAATCGAGCAAACACATAATATATAATCATTTTTACACTGAAACAAGGAATTGTGCAATGTACTATAATGTTTTCTCTTCGCTTTTATTTTATTTAAAAATCTCTCAATTGATTTCATGACTCACTTAAGGGGCATGACTTGCAATTTGGAGAATATTGTTCTAAAGGACATAGAACAAAATAGCATTCAGTATTGGTCATTACATGTAATGTAGGGATGATTTATAAAAAGTTTTTTGGCTGAACCAGCATTTCAATCTTGATACAAGTGTTTTAAAGTTATTTCAAAAACACATAATATCAAGTGAGCTTGAAATTGTTTTATCAAAAGTAAATGTAATAATAAAATATTTTATTTTTCTTATGGTTCTTAAACATTTATTGATGCAACACAAAAATGTTTTTTTCTTTTCTCTTTTGACAGATTGGCTATTTGGTTTTCTTACGACTTTTTATATTTTTCCTGCATGGTCACCTAGAAAGTTTTAAACAACACTTACTTAGGCTCCAACCATATTTATACGGTAGAGTATCTTTTATTTTTTATACTTATAAATGTTTTATGTTATATTTTGAGTAGCTCAGACTGCCACTATAAAAAGCATAAACTGTATTTCATGAAAGATAATAGGTGCAGTGTTGAAGAGCATTGTTTCTGGGCCAGATTGCATTTGTTTAGCTTTTTTTGCTCCATATACTTATCATTTATTTGCAATGAGAAAATTCAAAATCAACTCTTTTAGCAATTTTGAAGCATACATTATTATTAACTATAGTCACCATGCTGTTCGATAAATTACCAGAACTTATTCCTTCTGTCTAACTGAAACTTTGCACCCTTTGACTAACATCTCCCCACCGCCCCCTCCATTCGCCCCTCCACTTCCTGCTCCAGCCTCTGGCAACTCCCATTCTACATTTGCCTTTTTACTTTCCTCCTTAACCAAGTATATGAGCTTGTTTGTGACTCGGTTTCCTTATCTGTAATAGAATCTACCTCACTGGATTTCCAGAAAGTTACATTCATATTTTAGTAAGCTATTGGAATTGGTGATCAGTTTCTAAGCTATATGTGAAAGAAAGTGAGGAATTCGAGAGGAAGCTGAAGTTTTGCATATTGAGTAATAGGGTCAAGATAATGATGTTCTGGAGACCACTTGCTCAAGGCTTCTTGGGTGTGGCTCGCCGGCCCATGGTCACACATATTTGGTTCAGAACAAACCTCTTTAAATTAAAAACTTTTTAAAAAGATAATGATGTTCTGAAGTGGCAAAATTTTGGAGAAATATTGGACATATTAAATTTTAAGGTCACTCAGGTACCCAGCAAGCAGTTGAAAATGTAGGTTTGGAACTAGAGAAATAAATGAAGCCTACCTGGGATATAGATTTGACAGTCATCCATGTTAATGCAGCTAAAATAATCTGAGGGTGAGGGGTGGGGTGAGGTATTCTAACAATACAAACATTTAATGGATTATTGGTATAACGGAGCCCAGTAAAAGACAAGTAAGGGAACTAGGAGGGAGTGATGACATCCAAGGAAGGAGGTTCAAGAAGATCAGCACCATGAAGACCCATAGAAGTATTAAACTGTAGGAGGTATAAAAAATGGTGGTGGGTTTCTGCAATCAGAACGTTATTGTTGATCTAAAGAGCATCCCCAGTGGAGAGGTGGAAGCAAAATTCAGATTGGAGGTAAATACACAGCGAAGGAAAATTTAAGCACAAGAAAAAGATCATGAACTAGTTCAAATGAGCTTGGCTATAAATTTTTATGCTGACATATAAATATGTGAATAGTTTTCATGAAAAAACAAGGTCAAAAGAAGAGAAGATTACTATGTTGTAGGATAAGGAAAGGAGACTCAAGATTTTTAAAAAAGGAAATAATATTTGATGGAAAAAGTCATGGAGGAGGGAATGAAAGATAATAGCAGAAGTGTTGTGGAGACTGATCAATTTGCACCACTACTGTAAGTCCTGAGCGGGTATGGAACCAAGAGGAAGCTACAGCCTGATGGAATAGGAATTCTTGTCTACCATATCATTTATTTTGATTTCTTCATTAAATTATAAATCCTCTTCTTAATGCCTCACAATATCCAGCATAGTAACTTATCATATTAATATATTCAGATGATGGTGGCAAATAAATTTTGGAAAATTATTCAAATAAAACCTCAACTTCTCATATTAGCTTATTATTTTGGACATATACCAAGAAAACTAACATCTTTCATATAAGAATAAAATCCCCAGCTTTTGCCTTCTTATCAAACACTGTTAAGTAGGGCCTTAGATTACATTTCTGTCTTCAGCAACTGGCTGTTTTCTACCTGAGGCTGTTAGCAGCTGCTACCTATCCACACAGCTGCCCAGTAGAAGAATTCTCATTACTGATTTTTCTACTGTGTAGATGGACTGAAGCACAAAGACTAAGATTATTCTGTTAAATATCACATAGTCTTATGTTAAATGGCATAATTTTTGCCTATATTTAAAATGTATACTTTGAAAAATCAATAAAAACGTCTTGAAAAGAAATAAAACTGGAGAATATTGTTAGAATCTATGACATTGATTTGTTTGTAGGATTACAATTTCTAAGTATCTATTATGAATAGAGTGTCTATTATAACTTGATTTATTTTCATCTGGAAGCTTCCAAGCATTGTTGAGCAGTAACTATATTGGGCATTCAACCATTGCGCAATTGCTGTTCTGAATTACATCAACTCTTAAGTACAAATTATTTACCTTGTAGTTTTATGTTATACCACCAGGGGGCACACATAACATTATAAATCTTGACTAGATGGGGAATTGTACAGCAGTTTCACCATCTAAGTATTAATTTAATTATAGTTTAATAACTAAAAGACAAATGAAACACAATGCAAAATATTAATGAAATATTTCTCTCAAATGGTTTTTCTTACAATAGCACTTTCTCTCTCTGAAGAATCTTATTACAAGTACCCAAACATCTTTTCGAACGTGCAATTCATTCTGAAAACCTCGGAAATTATGTGTAAAAGAGAACTGCCTTCTGAATCAATCTTTGGCCCCATGGAAAATGAGGAAAGATATGAGAACGTAGATTCTGATATGGTGAGTAATCTGATGTGGTGGGTATATCCTTTTGCACAATGCGTCAGATAAGATTACTGTGATTTAATCATTGCACTTGTCAATTCAGAAAGCATTGCTGAAGCTGAGTTTAGCTGGGGGGAGCAGTGAACGCAAAAATACTAATTTCATGCAACCATGTACATATTTCCTGAATAGCAGTTAATAGGATTAATAGTGGGGCATCAATATGTGCCACTACTATTTAAATGGAGTAACAACATAATACCTTCCTCCTCATAAATTCCATCTCAGCTATTTAATTAAAAATTGTGACATAATTTAGCCTGACTTATAAATTAACATTTTAAGATATTATATTTTTATTAAAGGGAAAGCGTGTAACGTGCAGGTTACTCATAAAAGTAATACTCTTATGCTTTCATAATTTATATGAAATAACAATTAAAATGCTATTAAAATCAACTGAAAAATTTTAAAAATAGTTTAAATTGATAAAATAATACCTAGAATATAAAAATCTCTTAATTTCTAAATCAGGTATTAGTAACGAACTTTAGAGAAAACCATCTGTCCTAATTATATAATTCCTTGGTATATAACAAACTATAATTATGCAAACACACGTACAGTGAGCAGTACAATTGCACATATACCTTGTAGTCTGATCTATGTCAAAAGACGAACTTCAACCTTTGGGATTAATAAAGTCTTAATTTTCTTTCCTCACTTATTTTCCAAAAGACAGCAGTGAGCATTTCTAAACTTTAATTATTTTTTTGTTTTATTAACATACTTATTATTTTGTAGTTTATAAATAGAAAATTTGTTTTCCTAACAACTTCTAAAAAAAGGAAAAAATTAATGCAAGTTGAAATACTTCAGGAAATTTAAGGAAGATTCTCTTTATTTATGTGTTACTTCACAGTTTTCCCATACTTCCCTTAGGCCCTTTCTAAAATTAGCTATAAATTAAATATATAAGAAAAAACATTAAACCACATCTATTTGTAAACTTTCTAGGCATAAGTGTTTTCTCTTTGGCTCATTACCAGTGAACCATTTATATAAAAAGTGATATTTGCTAAATAAATTGAAACTTTCAGTTATAATTACTAATGAACACAAATTGCCTTGTGCAAAAAATGTATCTGTTTTTAAGTTTAAGAAATGTTTTAACAGTAAATATATAATGTAAGGTATTGAGCATAGAAAGAACACTGATCATGAAGAGAACAAACCTGCTCACCACTTGGCTCTGTGATCCAGAGGAGGTCCATTAAGTTCTCTAAATCTCCATTTACTTATATTTTCTTTTTTTCTTTGAGACAGAGTCTCACTGTGTTGCCTGGACAAGAGTGCTGTGGCATTATCCTAGCTCTCAGCAACCTCAAACTCCTGGGCTCAAGCGATCCTCCTGCCTCAGCCTCCCGAGTAGCTGGGACTACAGGCAAGCGCCACCATGCCCGGCTAATTTTTTCTATATATTTTTAGTTGTCTGATTAATTTCTTTCTATTTTTAGTAGAGACAGGGTCTCGCTCTTGCTCAGGCTGGTTTCGAACTCTTGAGCTCAAACAATCCACCCTCCTCGGCCTCCCACAGTGCTAGGATTACAGGCGTGAGCCACCGCGCCCGGCCCATTTACTTATCTTTAAAAAGTCTTCTTCATCATCATCATCATGTCTGCTCTTCTATAGCATTGCTGTAAAGATTGCAAAAAGGCAGGTGCTTTGTAAATTATTAAGTGCTATGCAAATGTAAATAATGATTATTGAAAAATATATTTAGGAACCCACTTTAACCTAGGCAGTTAAATATAATGATTTTCATCTAAGGATTTGATTAAGTTGATTTAATGTAGTAATTGGAGTGTTTTTCCTTTAGCACATTAACTGCCACATTAGAAAAAAATTTTTTTTTCCTTGGGGCCACTGTGTCTTATTATGAAAACAGAATAAAAAATTCAAAAACGAAATGATCCTTTCTAATTTAATGAGAAATTTATTTTTTATTGTTTTCCATGCGTGACTTATATGCTCCCAAGGTAAAGAAACATGTGAGTTATATATGCTTCAAGAGGCCCTGGGCTCAAAACCAGCATGAGTTAAATATAACTCACGTGAGTTTAATACAGTTAATGTGTTAAACAAATAATATTCCATGAAATCTTGGCAATATAAATGTTCTGATTATGAAGCAGACAACTGTCAATGTTGAATCTGATGCTTTTTGAAAAGGAATCCATTTTTGTCACTCTTGGTGCACACACACAGCAAGTAAATGGAAGCTTACTGCTGTACAGCTCCGCCTGAATTGGAAAAGTGCAAAAATGTTAACACACGGAAAGAACATATCGGTGTAGAGTGGGACGAGTCATTATCTCTGTGTCTTTTTCCATTTTGTAGAACAAAGCTTAGATTCAATCTCTTCTAAATTCTATTTTAACTCTATCCATGTGATCCTATAAGGGGATTATAACAGATTATGGCCTATCAGGTTTATTGCCCTTCTTTTTCTCCTCCTTATACCTTATGATACAATGACTATAAATATAAGATAGTATAACCAAAGTGCTGCTAAAATGCTGATTCAGTGCTTGATTGCGTGTCTTAAAGTTCTCCAGTTTCAGCCCAATTTCTCCAGTAGAGCTTACTTTAAGTCAGCTTCTCCAGTTCAGTTGATTATTTGCCCATCAATACCCAACTCTCTCACCTTCTGGGAAAGGAAAGTGAAAAAAAGGGGTAAAAATGGTAATATAAAAGATACATTTATAGTCATCCTTTCTCCCTGTTTAGTATACAATATAGTAGAGGATTTGTGAGTTTATTCATGAAGACCTTATCCTCTGGTAATTCTGAAAAGTCCATGGCAGCATATTTTGGTCGCTGTAGAATATTTCATTTTTTTATATGCTTATATACCTTGGAGTAAAAACGATTTCTTGTCAAAATGCTGCTAAAATTGTATTAAAAATCCTGGAGACTATTGTGATACCTTAGGATACACACAATATGGGTGTGGGTTCCACTTAAGAATAGGAAATTTCCTTTCATCTTCTATTGGACCCCTTTTCTTTGTTTGATGTGCTTTTAAGTGATCCAGATACAGGGTTTCCTTTGACTTTGACAAATGGTACCCTTTAATTAGCTCTATGGATTGCAGAGCCAGAACGCTGGATTGAGTTTTCCACTCTGTCCATTGCTCACTAGAAAAGCTGAATTTTCTAAGCCTGGTTGTCACATGGTAACAGTCACATAGTTCTTTGCAGAAGGTAGATTTAAACTCTGCTAAAATGCAGTAGACCCTTTATTAAATAGTTTCATCTGTTCTAAAGCCCAAACAGTTCTCTGAAAACTAGCAAACACACAGTTTATATCCTAATGTGATTAACAATCTCATCCTCTAACACCTTAAGTACTTGCAAAGCCAAAGGCATTACCTACATTTGGGATATTTCGTGCTATACTGTGATTCTAAATGGTTACTATTACACTGAGAAACAGGTTCTTTAAAATTAGGAGCATTATCATATGATTCGTGTCTTATTATCCAGGTAACACATTTGTATTGAGAGGTCCTTTGCTGGCATTGTTGATCATCCCCAAATGACTGAAAACAAGAGGAAACCTAGAAAGCTGTTTGTGAGCAGGCAAAATAGAGCCCATGCTTCAAAGCTCATTTCCGTTATAAAAGAGAGCCTGGTCAGACACTCAAAAGTTTATGTACTTAAATTTACATAAAATTCGAGCTGGTGTGGTCATCTGCATTCTTAGCGGACAGTGGATTAACAACACTTTGTAGGTGGGCTTCTCAAAGTAGGCATTGCACAAGCAGTGCTGGCAGTCCAAAGCTGGACAGCTAGGAAGGGAGATGAAAGAACTACAGGAAGTGGTTGTAAGAGCCAAGAAACAGGAGGGAAAAAGGGAAGGAGGGAGGAGGAAAAAACGTTCTCTGAGAGTCATTTAATGCAGTGCTCAGTGCTTTTCAAACTATGGTAAAAGATACCTCCCAAACTTTCTGTTTAATTTTCAAACCATCATAAACTGATAATTTTGTAAAATATAATAAGAACAAATTACTGAAAAAATGAAAAACACATAAAAAACATAACACTTGATTATTTTAGGCTGAATATATGTAATTACCCTGTCAAATTGTTATGAAAGTTTTTAAATAGATATTCTTAATTTCTGTACTCTTGTTAATAGTTTGCGAATGGCACTTACCTGCCAACCTCCTTGAGTAGGACTGATGTAGTGGAAAGGCACAGACCTCTGCTCCACCTAATGACTCCCAGACTATTGCTCCCTCTTGCTTTGCTACACTGATGATTCCATGACAATTGTATTAAATTGCATGGTCATCATCATTATATCAATTTATCTAAGTTCAATAAATTTATTTTTTCGGAATAAACTTTAGCAAGATTTCCATGTAAATGCTTGAGATACATAAAATGCATGAGGGTAAGTAATAAGCCTTACTGATCTGGAAAATTCACAGGTGTGGCAGGTTCCTTTGCTCTTGATAATGTCAGTGCCCTTCAGCCAAAGGCTACCAGGAGCACACCAGCAGTTAGGCAAATTGGGTTTATTACTTGGAGACAGAAAAAGAAAGAGAGACAGAGAGAGAGAGAGAGAGAGAGAGAGAGAGAGAGAGAGAGAGAGAGAGAAAAGAATACACACCACAAGGAACCATGGGATGTCTTAGCAAGTGGGTGTTAGAAGGAATCAGTTATAAGATTTGGGCTTTATTTGGGTGAGAAGGGAAGGGACTAAGGAAGCTAGGGTTCTCTCAAGATGCTGTCAGAAAGCAGGGGTAATTCTGTGATTGGGTGTTTTGTGGGTAGCACAGTGACTTTATGTCTGTGTTTAGCAAAACAGTTGTCAGGTAGCTGTGTTTATTTATCATGGCATCAGAGTAATATTGCCTGTGGTTGCTATTTTGTGAGTTTATGTCCAACAGATCAAAATGACCTGACTATGAGTGTCAGACTAGCTTGTAATAATGTGATGTAGAATCAGTCCCAGACATCAGAGTCACCTTTATTTCTTTCTCAATGATGAGTAAAAATGGCATCATATAAAATTGAAAACAAAGCTTAAATCTTGTTTATTGTCTAATTCTGATCTTTTCTTTACCTGATGCTTTCAGGAATTTTCTCTGGTGATGGTGTATAGGTGTGTTAACACAAGAATTTTTGACCTAACTGAATAGTCTATGAAGGCATGCAATATCTTTGATTTAAAGAGCAATAATGTATTATTTTAAACTAACTAGTTAAGCCATCTCAAACTTTCAAAACATATTTACTTACCTATCCATTTGGAATAAGTTTGCAACATGAGGATATTCAGGCATCCAGGCTGAGACACCTAGATCAATTTGAGAAAAGAATTTCATCTATATGGGTTCCACTTTTTGGGTAGGCTCTGACACAAGGCAGAACACTGAGTTATGTGTACATTTACTGAAGTCAACATGTCTCAGTTTGATGCCTTGCATTATTTTAGAATAGAGTTTTTCTACGGTATATTCTAATATTCTAAACACTGGTTTCCTTCCATTTGTTTTTCTGAATTATTGTACCCCTGAGTCAGTAGCCTTGTGCAGACTTTGTCTCCCTTATGCCTTTATCTCCAGCATTTAACAGAGTTCCTGACATAAAGTAGAGCAATACATGTCTGTGGGACTTAACCAAACAGTTTACTAGAAACTTAAAATGTCTTAGTTTAGAATTTATATGTGAACTTCTGGTTTTCTGTCTTAAGAATACTCAACATGAAAGTTATCTTTAAATTGTATTCCTGGTACTGTTTTATATAATGAAAATTACAAAGCCCTTTAGATTTTCAGTGTTTCTTTTTAACATAAAAGTACAAAATATCAACTAAGTTAACAGTCTGAGTACATAGCATAGGTTGTGTGTTTGAATCTTTTCTGTTGACAAAAATTCAGAGTGCTGTGTCATCATTGCTAATTATTTTAGTAAACCAATTAACTGATAAAACTGTTGAGAAGCACTCTAAGAAAAGACAGACCATTTGTTATCTGAATTTGTAGGCTTTAAAAATAATTACTTAACAGACATTGACCATGTCCTGCAAGGCATATATTTTGGTTTTTAAAGTAGAAATATGTATTTTAAAACCTAATTTGCTGTTAAATCTTTGTTCAAAGTATCCTGTCACACAGAGTCTAAGAAGTACAATCGTGTCTAATAATTATCCCTTATCCCTTATGGGATGCAAGATTTTTGTCATATAATAGAACTGATGTCACTGAACACAAGGGATCCATGTGAAAAGCACATACATTGGATTCAGGTTAACTATATATTCTAACAGAAATACACTTATGTAAATTGCTCAACTTGGTGAAACATAATGTGTAAGTGAATATGCATTTTCATTTGTATATTGAAAATTTATTTTCATGTTTGTTTAAGTCAAAGAACTCTTTCTCAGATATATTTTTATATTTTAACTCCAGAAACATTTTCAATTTAATCGCGAAGGATACGAAGTTAACCATCTGCTCTGGCACTGCGTTGCTGCTTGGTCTTGTGTTCAGAATAACAGTTCTCAGTTGAATAACGTTATTGACCATCTCATCTTCCATAAAACACAGCTTCAAAAGAAATGCTGGTAAGGGTGATCCTATAAATTCAAAGTAACTCATGGAAAAACTTTGTGTTTAAAATGTTAAGTAACCTTTGTACTTAAATGTTAATCACACCTCAGTTGACTATGAAAAAAATTTATAATCTCACTTCCAAAGGAAAAGGCAATTTATATATTTTGTATTAGTTCATTTCATCAATAAATTGTTCTTATCTCTTTTTTTTTTGTTTTGCTAAGTGTGCTTTCTTGTACTGCATAATTTGTTTTTATTAAATGCAATTTTTTATGGTAAGGAGTTTATTCTTGCATTGAAAACATCCACTATTTTCCAAGTTGTTAAGCAAAAACAATGAAGTACTATTTATTATCTTTGGAGAAAATATGCTAATATTCTATTTCTTTATTCCTTACTTGTAATATACAGCAAAAATGAATCTTGAGTGATAAGTGTTAGTTTCCTCCCAGACATTTGCTAATTTAAGAAGGGAAAAAGAAGATTCATAGTTTGGGCTTGAGTTCAATGGAAGAAAGACTTTTTTAAAAATTGACAAATAATTGTATATATTTATAGGGCACAATATAATTTGATATGTGTATACCTTGTGGAATGACTAAATCAAGTTAATTAACATATCTATCACCTCACATACTTATCATTTCTTTGTAGTAAGAACATTTAAAATGTACTCTTTTAACAATTTTAAAATATTCAGTACATTATTATTTATTCCAGTCACCATGATGTGCAAGAGATCATTTCTCCTATCTAACTGAAACTTTGTACCCTTTCCTAACATCTCCCCTTTTCCCATCCTCCCCAACTCCCACCCCTGGCCTCATACCATTCTGCTCTCTACTTCTATGAGTTCTGTTTTCTTAGATTCCACATTTGTGTGAGATCATCCAGTATTTGTCTTTCTATGCCTGGTATTTCATTTAGCATAATGTACTCCAGGTTCATCCATGTCATCATAAATGATAGGATTTCTTTCTTTTTAAAGGCCAAATAGCATTCCATTGTGTGTATATACCACATTGTCTTTATCTATTCATCCATCAGTGGACACTTAGGTTGAAATCATATCTTGGCTATTATGAATAATGCTGCAGTGAACATGGGAGTTCTGTTATCTCTTCAACCTACTGATTTCATTTTTAAAACTATATACCCAGAAGTACAAATGCTGAATCATATGGTAGTTCTATTTTTAATTTGTTGAGCAATACTTTTTCCCATAATGGCTGTACTAATTTGCCTTCCCACCAACGGTGTATGAGGGTTCCTTTTTCTCTACATCCTAACACTTGTTATCTTTTATCTTTTTGATGCAAGCCATTCTAACAGGTGTGAGGTGATACCTCATTGTAATTTTAACTCTCATTTTCCTGATGATTAGTGATGTTTTTCTTATATCTGTTGGCCATTTGTATGTCTTCTTTTAGAAAATGTCTGTTCAGGTCCTCTGCCCATTTTTTAATTGGGCATTTTGTTGTTGTTGTTATCAAGTTGTTTGAGTTCCTTATATATTTTGGATATTAACCCTTTATCAGATACCTGGTTTGTAAATATTTTCTCCAAATACCTGAATTATCTATTTACTCTGTTAGTATTTCGTTTGCTATACAGAAGCTTTTCAGTTGGATACAATCCCATTTGTCTGTTTTTGCTTTTATTGCCCATGTTTTTGGGTTCATATCCAAGAAATCATTGCCCAGACCAATTTTGTGGAGTTTTTTCCCTATGTTTTCTTTTAGCGGTTTCTTAAATTCTAGTAGTTTAACAGTTTCAGGTCTTATGTTTAAGTTTTTAATCCATTTTGAGTTGATTTTTGCATATGGTATGAGATTAGGGTCTCATTTAATTCTTCTGCATATGTATATCCAGTTTGCCCAATACCATTTGTTGAAGAGACTATTGTGTACTCTTGGAGCCTTTGTCAAAAATCAATTGACTGTAAATGTGCGCGTTTATTTCTGGGCTCTCTGTTTTGTTCCTTTGGTCAACATGTTTGTTTTGATGCTAGCACCATGCTGTTTTACTTACTATAACTTTGTAATATATCTTGAAATCAGGTATTGTGATGCCTCCAGCTTTTTTTTTTTTCTTTTTTCTTTTTTTGGTTTTTGGTTTTGTTTTGTTTGGTTTTGCTCTAGATTGCTTTGGATATTCAGGGGCTTTTGTGGTTTTATGCAAATTTTTCAATTTTTTTCCTGTTTCTGTGGAGAATGACATTAAAATTTGGATAGGGATTGGATTGAATCTATAGATCACTTTAGGTAGTGTGGACATTTTAACAATATTGATCTTTCCAATCCATAAACATGGGATATCTTACCATTTATTTACTTAGTCTTCAGTTTCTTTCATCAATATTTTATAATTTTCAATGTGCATATTTTTCACTTCCTTGGTTAAATTTACTCCTATTTTATTATTTTTTATGCTATTGTAAATGAGATTGTTTTCTTAATTTCTTTTACAGATAATCTGTTTTTAGTGTATAGAAATGCTTTTGATTTTAGTATGTTGATTTTGTTGCCTGCAAATTTATTTAATTCATTTATTAGTTCTAACAATTTTTGGTAGACTCTTTAGGGTTCTTAATATATAAGATCATTTTGTCAGAAACAGGCAGTTTTACTTTTTCCTTTCCTATTTAGATGATTTCATTTTTTCTTGCCTAATTGCTCTGGCTGGGACTTTCAGTACTATGATGAATAGAAGTGGTGAGTGGACAGTCTTATTTTGTTCCTGAAAGCTTTTCACCATTGAAGATGATATTAGCTGTGGGCTTGCTATATATGGCCTTTATTGTGTTGAGGAACTTTAAAAGACTATTTCTGAGGAAATTGAACAGAGGGCATTCTTTTCCAATATTTGAGGAGACTCAGAGTTTTGAATTTCTTTTTCAATGATAACAATAATAAAAATCTGTCATGCCATACCAAGTTGAAAATTCAATTCCCATATATATGTATTTTTTATTGGTTACTTTTATATTATATTTTTATATTAGTTATTTTTAAGCCTCTGGCAACCCATCCTACACCAAGAGTCTTTAAAATTCTAAATTTCTCAGAATCAACTGTAGACCCTCCTGAGAATCTGGAGCATGACTTATTAGCAAAGCTATTTTCCCACTTATGTTTGGAAGTTTGTGGAATTCTATATAAAGTAAAGATTTCTGGAGGATGGCTTAGAACTTACCTAATTTCCTAGAAATGACCTAGTTTAGATGAGGGTTCATCAAGAACTTATTTTGTCTCATAGTCTGATAGGAAAAACCCATTCAGTATTGCACTTTGATAAAGATTGTGATTTTTTTTACATTTTAAAACTAAGAGTAGTATCTATAAATAGAAAAATAAAATGCAACAGAGAATATTTATTATATAAGTAACACCTAATATAACTTTAACAAGTGGATTTTAATATAGAACTCCTAAATACAGCAAAACGAGAGGTTCTCATTGTTGCTAATTACATTATTGTGGAAGCCATGGTGATTCTTTCAGACCATTCTTAATTATAGAAAATAAGTTGTAGGGGATTCCAATATATAATTTAATTTTTGAAAGGGCAAACAACCAGGACTACTTTGGCTCCTGGAAAACTCTAACTTGGTTTAGAAAATAACAGAAGTTGTTTTTTAACATGTAAAATGAAATATTGTATGCCTTTGTCAAATTTATTTACAAAGTATGCTAATAATTACCAAACAAACAAGTTCAAATAAGTGCTAAAACAGTAAAAGTGGCTGATTAAGATATCTAATTCTGGAAGCCAATTAATTGTTTCTTTAACCAATTTTTATGTTTTACTATATTCTATCAAAATCTATTTAATTTGCTAATGATTTGTGTGTAAGGTTGTAAACATTTATGAAGCAATTTTTATACTTAGTATTTCATAGAATTTAAAGGGATTAGAGTTAATACAAAACAATTTTTATTTTAAAAATGAAGAAACTGAGGCCATGTTTGTTATTATGTTTATTAACTCTGTCATTAATAATAACATTAGTGACTGAAACCAGATTTTAAGGATCCCAGTATAGCACTCTTTCCAATGCATCATTCCACTGTCATTTTGGCTGCATTGTTAAGCAGTTACCTGCTTTGAGATACCATGTTACTGAATCCTGACTTTTCTTTTTCTGGGAGGATATTATGGAAATCATATGAAGGAGGGAATGGTAGCGTTTAGACAATGCTCAATGAACAAAGGGGTAAATTGAAAAAAATAGTAAAATATAGTGACTGCTTATAACAGAAAGGAAAAGATAATTGCTAAAAGGAGCACTGCCAAAGAGTTTTTTTTTTTAAATTATTATGGGTACATAATAGTGTATGTATAGATAGGGTATATGCAATGTTTTGATACAGGCATACAGTGTGAATTAATCAAATCAGAGTAATTGGAATATCCGTCACCTCAGGCATTTATCATTTTTTTGTGTTAAGAACATTCCAATTTCACTCTTTTAGTTATTTTAAAGTATACCCTAACTTATTGTTGATTATAGCCTGATTCTATTTTTTAATAATTTTTATTTTAAGAAAAGGATTTAATCTTTCTTAAAAAAAGGTGACTAGTAAACAAAAACTGTTGACATTAAAGAATAATTTGTTTAAGTTAGCAATTTGAATATTCTGTTAATTGTAACCTTATACCAATATTAAAAAATTAACTTTTATTATTACGAAGTATTTAACTTATATATATAACAGCCTATACAGCTTTCAAGAGGCCATCACACCCGATAAAGACAAAACAAACTGTGATATAATTATGAAAATCAAACCAGAAATACTTTTACGTTTCTGGGGAAATTTTAATACTGGTGTCATGTACTCCTAAGGTGCCACTAGGTACATAAAAAAATTAAGAAAATGTATAGAATATATTTAGAATAAAATAGAAATATTGGGGCATCAGGCCCCAATGGTAAATTAAGACTGCATCGGGATTTGCTAGACCATGGCCTTAGAATTGTGACACTTGGTCAAAGATACCTTTGGTTTAATACCTGAAATTCAATGCTAAGTGATCTTTCTCAGGAGTAACCTGAGCGATTTCATTCGCCATGCATACCAGGAAAGTAACATGATGAATAAATGTTCAGAGATTTAAAAAGCTGAGGTAGACCATTTAACTGAGATATCAAAAGAAATTTCATTTATAGTGGCAAAATTGGTTGTGTCTGTGTCCATAGAAGCGAATGGTTCTCATCTGTCCATTTCTGATGCTATCGATCAGTAGATAATTCTTCATCTATCTCTGTGCCTGACTTCTTATCCCCTTTATGAAGATCCTACAATACAAAAAGAGACAAATAAAGCAAGTGGTTTCAACTGAGCCTAGAAAAGGACAGGCTGAGGATCCATGAAAGGACTCAAGGAGAAGGCAATTGCAGAATTAGAGCAGCCTTGTTGGGGGTCAGGGAAAAACTGAGGAAAGTATGTACAGAAGACAATAAATTACAAAAACACAAGTAGAGAAAAAAAGAATGCAGGAGCCCTCTCCCAGTTGCCATGTACGGCCTTTATCTGCCCGGAGCTGGAGATAAGCAGCTTGCTGGAAGGCAGATTTCCATTTAATATGTTCAATTTTATGTGATGCTTCATACTGTCAATGCTCCACCCTGTGGTTTGGCCTTTTATGAACTGCACCATTTGCTCTGGGGAGATAGCTCAAGTCAATGCAAAAAGCTTTCTAATCTAACATGAAAATAATGAATCGTGTTTATAATTGAATTATTAGCCAATGAAGACTGCTGAGAAATGCAGTATGGCATTTCAGCAGAGCAATATAACATATGAAATTATATCTCCCAAAGCAAAATAGCCGATTTAATGTGCACCATGAATGTATTCCAAGAAAGCTAGACAATTTAAAACTATCTTGACATGGCAAGTATTTTCCAGATGTACAGTATTTGTGTTTGCATTGAAATGAATAGAACAAAAAATGAACTGCTTTCTATGGGCAGCAAAGCCTTTACTTTCCAGCTAGTTCACTGATACCCACATTATATATATATGCCTGACCCTGGTAATGACAATGTTCTTGTGACAGTCTCACCCGAACTATTCAAACAAAAGTTTGCATCAGTAATCCTTCATTCTTCAAGAGCTGCAAAGTCAACGTAGGTTCTCATTCTTCATTCATTTCCTTGATTCCTCTATGGTTCATTTCTTGAATTTCTTATTAATCCTAATTCCTGGAGCCATTTAGCCTGTGTCAAGGGTAAATATGCAATTTATGTGCTGCTACACCATCATGCAGTGAAAAAAAATTTCAACCTTAAATCAGAAGTCCTGATTTAGTCGTATCTTTTACTACCTATCTAATTTTGAATGAGTCACTTAACTATGAACCTGAGTCTGTTTAGCAGTTATATAGAGATACTAACCACCTCAAAGAATTTTGGGGAGATTTCAATAAGTAATAGAAAAGCACCTTTTATATCTAATTCTTCCTTAGTTACTTCATGTTCTGCTAGCTCAGATTTGAACTAATTTTTCCCCAGTCAGGCTTCTGCCTACTGATTTTCTACCTCAGGACATACCCTAGCTTCTGCTCAAGTTAACCAAATATAGACATTTTATCTCCTCCACCTCACTTTCCCCACCCAATCCAGTATCTGAAAGTGTTGTAGACACATTATCTGCACGTCAAGACTGTTCCCTTGCTCTCCATTCCTACTGTTACAACTTTGGTTTGGGCCCTAACAGTCTCAAGGCTGTTGTAGCTTCTTAACTATTCTCCTTTCCTTAAATCCTTCTCCTCAATAGTCTGTCATTCACTGCTTCCAAGATTACAGAGTAATGTGATTATAACACTCACCAGCTTAACTTATTTAAGAAGAACTGTTTTTCCATGGCAGGAGTTGCATCCCCAATCAGTGTCTCATAACTTGCCATAATATTGAAAAAATAAGAACAAAAATGATGACTGAAGGATCCTGCTTCTGGGATTAATTACCACCAACCACCAAACAGCCAAAAGTGCCTGATGAGTCTGGGTGGAGGGAAACAATTAGTGCCCCACCTATGCCTTCCTGATGAGGCAGGACACTCCATCCCTTCATTCCCCCCACCAGCTTCCCTGGAGCTCCAAGAATGAAGTCCTATACGCAGGAGAAAAAAACCCTTTTAGCAGACTTGCTAACGACTAGCTTTTTGTCATCCATGTTTCTTGAGTTTCAAAAATCAGGCAATGGAACACTAAATATACTTTTTAAACTAGTTTTCCTAAATAGTTAAAATATAGAATGAAATACTGACTGCCCTCTCCTCCATGTGCAGTGAAGACTGAGACTAATTTATTTACACTAACCCTCCCCTTCCTACTCTGTTAATATAATCTTGAGTTTGTGATAACATTGTAAACAGTTATTTAAACTGTTATATCTTTTCATTAAAGAATTATCTGTGTATTTGCATTTAATTATTTGATCATATTTGTAAAATTACTTTCACTTATTACAGTTTATTTTTTCCGCTTGTTTGCAGCCATTAAACACTAGGATTTTCCCTTCTCAGATTGTTCAATATTATTATTAATTTCTTTGTTGGCTTGAATAAATTTCTAAGTATGGTCATAAATACTTATTTTATTAGGTAAGCCTATGATTATACACAACTCTTGGCTGGCTATAATATTTATTAACATTTATTTTCCCC
>RJWJ010032161.1:0-18725 GCA_004363605.1 Indri indri
CCCCCTCGCACCGGCCTGTCGCATGCGGGGCGGAAAAGATTGTATTTATCACCTGTCAGGATCTGCCAGAACTGAGTTACGTGAGGCAGGACAGCATAAAATTATCATACACAAGCATGAAATTACAAAATCGCTCGGAACTGAACAACAAAATTATTTCATTTCGGAGGGAGGCCATTCCATTTTTTAGCCCTGACACCTTGACTGCCAAACTTTGAATTGAAATTGAGTGTGAGGGCCATGGAATAGAGACAGCAATAACAAGAAGTAGCATGTAAACTAGCCATGCAGACACACTACATTAATGGCCCCCGAAACCTCCCACCAGAGATATGTAACTAAATAAATGTCACATGTCCCAGTTACTCAACTTGCCTTCCATAACTGGAAACAACTTAAGCCAGCGTTAGAGCCCGGGTCCGATATCTGGGGGTTCCTGGGAGGAACTGGGTCAGGGATGCATCTTCTAATCCACAGAGCGATGTCCTGATGAAATAGAAACCACGCAGGCTTTGGTGTCATGCGTGTGTGAGTTTGAATGTTGGCGCCAACATTTGTGAGCTGTGTGACATTGGGGGACTTTCTTAACCTCTCTGAGCCTCCACTTCGTTATCTGTGAAAATGAAAACAGTCATATCTGTTTACAAAAGTTGCAATGAAGACAAAAACATCTCCGACCTAGAGTCTGACCTACAGTAGGTTTTCAATACAGGAATTACGAGGGTTGGGACGTGTGAGTTACTCACCCTGCTCTTTTCCCCTTTGAAGTTTTTGTGCCATTTTTACACTCTATGGTGAAAGCAATTATCCAATAAACTTTTATTAAGCGTGGAAAAGAATAACTAGGACAGTAATTTGTGTTTAGCTATAAAATGGAGTTAGTTTGGATTATTGATTATTATTCCTGATTTTTTCACCCTTCCATGTCCCCTACGCCCTTTGCCATGTGACTTTGCAGCCCCTCCCATTGGAGGTGGGGCTTAGTTCCTCAGCCAATTGTTACTGGGCTTGGTCATGTGACCCAATTTGACCAGTGGTCTCTGGGCAGACATCCTGCAAACAGATCTAAACACACCGTGTGCCTTGCCTTAGCCTCTTGCACTCCTGCTGTTTGCTTGAGAATGGCATGGCCCGAGGTCAGTGCGGGTCAGTGGAGGAAGAGAGAAAGGTGAAGCAGCTTAGAGTCAAATGCAGTCAACCTGTAGGGCCTGTGAGTAAGGGAATCAAATGCTGCTAGTCACTGAGGCTTGGGGGGCTATTTGTTACACAGCAAACACTGACTCATAAAATAGCTACACTCAGATGTCTATAAACAAAGATTTACTTTCATGAATGCTCTGCAGAACATTTAAAGTCCCTGTGGAATTCAGGGTAATTCTTTATTGCATGTGACTCTTCTGTGAATTGCAGAGGACCTAGAGTCTCTGGCCTCTACCACGTCAATGCCAACGTCGCCCCATCAATATGGAAACTAGTCCAGGACAGTGAGATTCTACCTTATCAGACCCCACATTCTCTTTTCATTACGTGTATTTTATAACACCTACTTTACTATTCTGAAATGAAATTCATACATTTCATCTACATACACAGGTAATTTAAAAAAAATCAATATAATGCCCTAACTGTAATATAAAGGAGGAATAAAATGAAAGCAATTTATAATAAAATAATATCTATTTCAATATGTAAATTATCGAAAAACCACTATATGCCAGGAGACATAATGAAGCAGTCTGATGCTTGCACCTACTTATAATGAATAAGTTGAGATTTCGGACAAATATTCAGTTGAATATTGTCGACGTTTTTCCTCCATAGTTGACATTTTGAAATAAGAGCTAAATTAGTATATTCATATGTATGGGTGGCATCCCCATGAACGGGACTGCAAATGTCGACCGACACAGGTGGGCCGTGGTGGCAACTCACATTTCAGGAGCGGCTTTGAGGCCAATGCCTGGAGTTTTCAAAATAGAAAATAACTCTTGATGGTGTTTTGGACAAAACAAAGTTCTGCATTCCCCCAATTTATACTGCGACTACATTCCAGGACAATCCTCGTAAAGCAAACCTGTGCAAAAAAAGACTTGGTTGTATGTAAGATGAATTTAAATTCTAGGCTCAGATCATTGTGAAGCAGAAATTCTACCCACGTGGATGTCTAGAAGGGCATTCGAAATCTCCGAGGCACTTGGGATCGTTCTTGTTGGTGTGGGACTGTCCTGCATGTTACCTGTCCAGCATTGCCGATTTAATTCTCTCTAACCACCGGGACAGGTTTTCTCAACCTTGGTACAACTGACATTCGGGGTCAGATAAGTCTTTGTTGTGGGGGGCCGTCCTGGGCATTGTAGGGTGTGTAGCAGCATCTCTGGCCTCCGCCCACTTGATGCAAGTAGCGTCTCTCCCTTAAGTCATGACAATCAAAAATATCTCTTGATATTGGTAAATGTCTCCCCAGGGTATAAAATATCCCCCTGCTGAGAACCACTGGACTAGGATAGTAGAAAGTGTCCCCCAGCCTGCATTCCCCCTTGGGAGGTGGTTCTACCTCTACAAAGAACCACTTGTCCAGGAAGCTCTAGATTCCACGCGTCATTGCATTCCAAGACCGAACATTGACTACCTACTATGTGCCAGGTGTCACGGACTCAGCGATGAATATAACCATCTTTTAATTCAGGGAGTTCAAGTTGTTCAGGTCCCAACCTGGAAGTCACCCCCGACGCCTCTCTGAACCTCGTGTCCCCGTCCTGTACTCCCCAGCTGTTCTCACTATGGATTTCATCTTGAAGGTTTCCACTTCTATTTCTAGGTGACGTTTCTGGTCTTGCTTCTCTCCAATCTACTCTCTGCCTGTGGTTAGAGTTGTCACGCTAGATGACGAATCTGGAAATTTGGTCCTGTCACTCTTCTACTGCGCTGGCTTCCCATTGCCCTTAGGAAAAAAAAAAAACCCCAGTTCCCACCATGCTGTCCAAGGCTGGGGGTCCTGTCCTGCCACCTCCCCTCGACTGTCCCTGCTCACAGCGGGAAGACGGCCCCCCCGGGGGTCAGGAGCTGGGGTTGGACTGTGGGAAGCCTTGAATGCCTGGCTAAGAAGTGGTCAAACCTCAGAGCTAGGATGACACCTAAGAGGCATCTGGTCCCCCAATGGCCATGTCCCCAAAGCCGGATCGTCTTCTACAAGGGATTATGCCCCCTGTCGGTCCCTTAAAAAGGAGAGCAAAATGTGGGGTGGGGCTTAGATTATTCCAAGATCAAATCAGAGAGCAAAAGGGCAGAGGAAGAGATGCAGAACTTAACTGAGGTCTGAGGCAGTTTCTCCCAATTTCCTCTCCTCTGCGTCGGGCTCTGAGTTTTAATGTCTTATAACATCTTCTCAGTGCCTGGTGTGGTGGGTGCATTATACCCATTTTACAGATGCTCAGGGAGAGGAAGTCATTTGCCAAAGGTTACTGAACCCATAAATGTCAGAGCTGGATTGGAACCAGATCCCCCAAGGATCTGACCAAGTCACCAGTGCCTCTTATGTGATAACTGCAGGAATCATACTGGTTGCCTTGAGTCTATTTTGGCCACCTACACCTATTGGTCCTCTATTCCATAGTGGAGGGGTTTCAAAAGTGCAGGTCCAGTCAAGTGAGTGCATACTCCCCTCATTTCATTGCCTTTAGGGCTAAACCCAGACCCTGACCCACAAAGCTCTATGAGAGATGCCCCCGACTACCTCTCCAAACCCATCACTCTACCTCCTTCTTGCTGAGTCTCTGAGCTTCAGGCATACAAGCCACCTCTTGGCAGCTTGATCCTGCCACAGGACCTTTGCATATACCATTCCCATTGTCTGCTCAGATGCTTTGCACTTTATTCTCTCTCAAACCTTAGATCAAGCCTCACTTCTTCATGCAAGTCTCTCCTATCCTCCTCCACACCTCCTTAGTCTGAGCCAGGTCCGTTTGTTATATACCCTCATGCAATGGTGTTCCTTTTCTGTTTGTATGGTTAGATTTTGGTTTAGACTTTTCCACTAGACTCTAAGCCCCACAAAGGCAACAACTCAGCTTGCTTTGCTCATGTTAGATCCCATCCCTTAGCTTAGTGCATGGCACATAGTAGGTTCTCAATAAATGTTTACCCAGTGAATGAATGAATGAATGAATGAATGTCTTACTCAGAGGACTGTGCTCCATCTTCCACACCCATCACCTTAACATTTGCTTGGCACTTCCCCGAAGGGGTTTTCCCCTCCTTCTGCCCCTTGGCTGGGCCCCTGGTAGCCCGGCAGGGGACTGTGGTGTCCGGAGCCCCAGGGCGAGCAGCTGTTGGCCTCGTGCTGCGCCAGGCCGCCGGCACCCGTGGGGAGAGCCCCAGGCTGCGGCGAGGCAGCGACGCCGTCATTTTGCAGAGTACGAGCAGCTACAGGTACTGGTCACAGGCCATTGCCCCAGCCTCCACCACGTAAATCCTCTGCTAACGATTTGTATAAACTTCTGTTACACATGTTATTTATCACTGCGAATAACTTCCGCAGTGGGTTGGACTGTGCTCTCTGTGCATTCCCACACGCACCTCCAGGAAAAGCGTGGGCTGAGTGGGGAAGGGAAGTCCTGTAGCCAAACTGCATGGGAGGAGCTCATGGCTCCCCCTGCCACCTGTGAGCTGCGTGGCGACCCCTCTCTGTGCCTCGATTTCCTCATCTGTTCAGCAGGGATAAGAATAGTGCCCACCTCAAAGGGGATTGGAAAGATTCAGCAAGATAAAGCACCCACGTGGGGCTGGATACATAGCGAGACTCAGTAAAGGTTAGCTGTGGCCACCGTCACCATCATCGTCACCATCATCATCATCACTACCATCATCACCATCATCATCACCATCATCACCACTGTCATCATGGCCATCACCATCAGCACTGTCACCATCAACATCATCACCACCATCGTCCCACGTGGAGCTCCAGGGAACGTCCCATTTCACAAAGTTGCAGGAACTGGAGAGAAAGGACTACATCTTTCACTCATTTACTGAGTCCCCAGCACACACCCCGGCACATAGTAGGTGCTCACCAACATTAGCCAATTAAACGAGATGAGACAGAGTCAGTGACAGCACAGGTTCTGTTTGACCCCCGGCTGCATAGAAGGAGCCAGACCTGCCTGTTCTTATGCTCAGGTTCCAGTCAGCGCAGATGGTGGCTTCACCCCAACCAGATGCGTGACCTTGGGTAAGGCCCCTCACCCCTCCCACTTCAGCTTCCCCGTCTCTGCCCGAGGAAGGGCGTGGTGACTTCCCCTCCCCATCCTCCTAGGGTTTGGAGGAGCGAGTGAGATCATGGATGTGGATGTGGTCACTCAGGGTCTGGCCTGCAGTTCTCATCCAATAAGTGGTGGGTTGATTACTCAATCAATGACTTTCTCAGGTGTTGCTGTGTGCCAGGTACAGCACTGGGCACAAGGGACACGTCAGGGACCAAAACCCTGCCCTTGGGAGCTTTCATTCCAGTGAGAGGAGAGAAATATGAAACACAACAAACAAATAGTATAGAAGGCCAGAAAGTCAATCTAACTTTTAAAACAAAGAGCAAGTGGAGGGGAGGATGGGGGTATTGGACAGAGGGCTACACTCTCAGTAGAGTGGTCAAGGGAGGATTCATGGAGAAAGAAGCCATTGAAACAAAGACCTGAAGAAGGCAAGGGTGTACTACCTCCCATATCTGTGGGAAGGGCATGTCAGGCCGAGGGGACGGCAGGTGCAAATGCCCTGTGGCAGGCATGTGCCTGTTCAAGAAAGAGCAAGAGTGAGGTGGTCAGTGCATCTGGAGCAAAGAGAGTGGATGTGGGACATGAGGTCAACGAGTTGCCCTGACTGTCCTCGCTGCCCTGCACCTGCTCGGTGTGCACCTGGGCTGCCTCCCACCAGCCTTCCAGCAATCAGCAGGCCTTGGGGACAGCAGCTGGCTGGATCCATCTGGGGCCTGATCTGCCTGGGTCATCAGTCTCGGCTTTGGGCCGCATCTTCCCTGGATTAGTTCTGAGGGCTGCTGTAACAAAGTACTATAAATCAGGTGGCTTAAAATGACAAAACTTTATTATCTCACAGTTGTAGGGGCTAGGCATTCGAAACCAAGGTGTCGGCAGGGCGGGGCTCCCTCCAAATGCGTAAGGAAGAACCCATCCTTGCATTTTCTAGCCTCCGGTGGTTGCCGGCAATCCTTGGCTTGCAGCTCCATCCCTCCTAACTCTGCGTCTGTCTTCACGCGGCTGTCACACCATTCCGTGTACGTCCGTGCCTCTGTGTGTCTGTACCTCTCCCTGTCTGCGTAAGGACACCAGGCGTTGGATTTATGGCTCACCCCAATCCAGTGTGACCTCATCTTACACGGATTACATCTACAAAGATCCCAGTCCCAGATAAAGCCACATTCACAGGTGCCAGGTATTAGGATTTCAACATATCTTTTTGGGGGACATGGCTGTGACTTGAGGTCCCATCACATCTCTGCTTCCTCACTGGCCTCCCTGCCTCTGGCCTTCACCTCTCTCATCCAGCCTCCTCCTTGAAGTCGGAGATCCTTCAAAACTATCTGAGAGTGTCACTACATTGCTTTAAACCCTTCCATGGCTCCCTAGTGCCCTCCTGGATGAAATCCACCCTCATAAGCATGGGATTGAAGGCCCTGTTGGGCTGGTCCCTGTATCCTTTCTCTGCTCCCTGCATTCGACTGCTCGGTAGTTCTTACCCTTCGCTGCCCACGCCTGGGCTCCTAGACCAATTAATCAGGGGCTCTGGGGTCGGAGCTCATTGCCGTGTGCTGTGGAAACTCCTAGGTGACTCCGCCAGACAACCAGGCAGGGCTGGGAACCCCGGCTCTGGCCGCATCAGCGGTTCTCACACTGCAGGAGAGACTCGGAACCTTCTGGAGGGCTTGGTACAATAAGGGCTTCCACCCCCCAGAGTTCTGATTCGACAGGTCTGGAGTGGGGCCAGAGAATTCGCATGTCTCACAAGTTCCCAGGCAATGCTGATGCTGCTGCTGTACCAGCGTGTCTCAGCCTTGGCACTGTTGGTGTTTGGGCTGGGCATTCTTTGTGGCGGGGGCTGTCTTGTGCATTGTAGGATGTTTAGCAGCATCCAAGGTCTCCACCACTAGAGGCCAGTAGCACCACCGCCCCCCTCCCTGACTTGTGAGAACCCAAAATATCTCCAGACATTGCCAAATATTTCCTGGAGGCCAAAACCGCCCTGGTTAAGCATCAGTGGGTTATACTGATGGATAATTCTCATAAGTGCGATGCGGCCTCAGGGCCTTGGCACATGCTGCTTCTTCTGCAGACAACTCTCTTCCCTAGTGTTGCCCTGACTATCTCATGTTGGCTTGTTCATCACCTCCTCCGGGAGGCCTTCCCTGATCACTGCCTGGTCTCAGCCTGGCTTTTGTGCTTCCCCAGTGCCACTGTGCAGAGGGATAACAAGTGTTCCTAACAGCAGCCCAGCAGGGGTGCCCACAGCTGAGACAAGCAGCCGTGTGCTGTGAGTTCAGGGGAGGGAAGGTCTCTCGGGGAGGTGGCGTGGGAACTGTGAAGGATGGGTGGGCATTGCATGAGCCAAGAGGAGTGGGGAGAACCTGCCCCGGGGGGACCTCAGGGAGTGCGTGCGGAGGCTGGAAGGCCAAGATCATTTCCTGTCTGTGAACCGAGGCCAGTAATCACACCTGCTCTATCGAGTTGCTGGGAGGAGCCAATGCATGTTGTGCCGCAGGTAAGACGAGCCCAGGAGATGCCGGGGTGACGACGGTGGGGTGTGGGGGGTGCTGGTCCTTCCCGTGCGGCTGGAATGGGCGGGCTGGGGAGGGAGCCCGCGGGAGACAGCCGGAGACGGCGGCCTGGTTTTGAGCGATGCCTTGGTGCGGAAGGTCTGGGAGCAGGGCAGGGGTGCGGAGGGGGTACTCTGGGAAGCCCCTCTGCAAGAGGGGATTAGAGGCAGGGGGCAGAGGGAGGAAGCGCGGCTGGAGAGGTTCTGGCAGGAGACAGATGGAATCTCTCCCTGGGGTCGCTTGAGGAGTATCGTGACAGGGACTGGTTATGAATGTGGGGACGGGATGCCGGGGACCCCAGGGCAGGGCGGCACCTGGGGGGTTAGTAGCAGCAGGAAGCTGGTCACACCTCCAGGTGCAAAGGGGCAAGGGACGGGAGAGGCTCCCAGAACCACACGACAGGGAGGCCGAGTGTCAGGGATGCTCTGACCAGAGCTGTGGCCGTCGGGGTGGGGAGCGGCCAGCCCCAGGGGACCCCGTGGAAGGGAGCTCCCCAGCCCCGCTTCCCCGCCTCCTGTGGGGGCTTCCCGGGGGCCAGACCCAGCCAGCAGGCAGAGGACCGGGGCGCCTTGACGTGGAGCACGTGGCGGCGCCAGGGCTGAGAGCCGCTGGGGAGGCTGCAGGCGGGGCTGGCGATGGAGAGACGCCCACACAGGCCGGCCGGGGAGGCGGGCGCGTGCGAAGTGTGTGCGAGAGACAGACTGTGTGTGCGTGTGTGTGCATGTTCACGGGAGTGTGGGAGAGTGTGTGTGTTCGTATGCAAGTGTGTGTGACTGTGTGTGCACGTGTGTGCGTGAGTGTGCATGAGAGAGGGAGTGTGTGTGTGTGTACAGTGTATGAGTGTGTGAGAGAGCGTGTACATGTGTGCGTGTGTACATGAGATCGCGCACACAAGAGAGGGAAAGTATGTATGTGTGCGAGAGATTGTGTGTGTACATTCGTGTACATGTGTATGTGAGCATGTGAGAGTGTGTGCATGTGTGTGTACATGAGTGTGTGCGAAAGAGATGGAGTGTGCACATGTGTGTACATGTAAACAAGAGTGTGTGTGTGAAAGAGTTGTACGTGTGTGTGTGTACCTGGGTATATGAGAGGTAGAGAGTGTGTACATGTGTGTACACATGTTGAGTGTGTACAATTGTGTACATGTGTGAGTATATATGTTTGTGTGTGAAATAATGTGTGTATAGCACAAATGTGTGAATGTGTGCATGTGCGTGTACATGAGTGTGTGAGAGGGAGTGTGCCCATGTGCGTTCCTGTGTCTGCATGTGTGAGAGTGTGCATGCGTGTGTGCATGCGTGTGCATGAGTGTGTGAGAGGGAGTGTGCCCATGCGTGTTCCTGTGTCTACACGTGTGAGAGTGTGCATGTGTGTGTGCATGCGTGTGCATGCGTGTGTGAGAAGAAGAGAACGTGTGCGTGAGTGGGTGGTGGGGACGGGGCGGTGGCAGTTGGGGCGTGAGCCGAGGGCCGTGCGGAAGTTCTTTATCACCTGGCGCAGGTCACACACAGTGAAGGGCCCGGGCGTGAATACGACACCCGCCTTGGTCACAGCCTCGGCACTTTGGGACAACGATCTTGACGCTGCAAAGACACCTACCCCTAGCAGCCTTCTTGCTGTGTGTCGTGCACGTCACGTGCGTTTCATCCTGGCGCCTTTGAGGCGGGCGCGGCTTCCCCACTGCGGTGGGCTCCGAGAGGTGGCTTCTCCAGGGCACGGAGTTGGGGAGCGGCAGAGCCGGGACCCAAACGCGGGGCGCAGTCGAGGCCGCCCCCTCGCTTTCCAGACGGGGAAACAGAGTCTGGCGGGGGCGTGGCTGGGAGGCAGGGCCCCGTCTCCAGCCCGCAGTTCCTATGTGCCCAGGAGGGAGGACCACCGACAGGATGCCAGGCACTTCCTGCACCCCGCTGGTATTTCCCTCGCAATCACCCCTTTTACTTTTATTCCCTTCACCAAGGAGAAGACGGAGGCTCTGAGCAGTGATGTTGCAGACGCGGGTCCCTTCCCCTTGGGTGGGAAAACACAGGGACCTGGGATTCCATCCCGGGTTTGCCTAATGGAAACCCAGACCCCTCGCCGCTCTTCCTGAATAATGCCCGGTTCATGATACTCTGTCACTCACCGTTTTCCTTCGAGCGCAGGATTTAGCGAACTTGGGCTTTGCTGGTCCTAGCAACTCTTGGTGCCTGGGGCTGCAAACAAAGAAATAGGAAATAAAATAAACCCCAACCAGACTCACACAGGGGAACTTTTTCTGACAGGAATGCGGCCTCCTGAGAGCCGAGATTTCACCACCGGCTGGGGCCCTGAAGCCAGGGCACGGCTGCGAATTTGAGGACAGGGCTGCTCCCGCTGAATTTCTGCGCACGCGCCGGCACCTCCTCCGACATCCTCCTCCGCTGGGCGCAGCTGGCTGCCTGGAGAGCATCTCTGTGGCCCACTGCCGCCGGGGACCAGAGCCCTCTCCTGCGGAGAGCTGCCTGGGTTCAAGTCCCTCCACACTTCCCGCGGACCCTGCCGCGACTTCGCCGGAGTAGGATATTTTGACAGGGAGGAAGGAGCCCACAGGGAGGTGGCGAGTGGCCCTGGACTCCTGGCCCGTCGGCCCCGTGGTTGATTGGGGTCAGCTGGGCCAGGTTTCTTGCCACATAGACTCGTGGATCTAAGGCTGGAAACGCCTTACTGTAGCGGGCAGAGGAAGGCAGACCTGGGTTCAAATCCCACTCTCAGCTGTCACTTACCCTGTGGTCTTGAACAAGTCCCTTCCTCCCCTGAGCCTTGGTTTTCTTGTCTGTAAAATGGGGACGGTCACGTGTGCTGCAAGATGCTATGAAGTAATAGCACGTGGGAGTCCTGGCACGTAGTAGGTGCTCAGAAAATGGTGGGATTCTTCTTTCCCTACCTTCCTTCCTTTCTTTCCTTTGGATGGAGGGGCAGTTAGTGTCGCCCTGTGACCTTAACAGTAATCCTTGCCGAAGCGTCAGTGGCATCCTGGTTCAATGTGTCTGGTGACAGACTCCGGACCTTCTGGTTAGAAGAGAGCTGCCGCACTGATACACACTCTGGGGGGCAGGATGATGACTCCCAAAGATGTTCTCACCCTCGCCTCCTGAACCCCGGCCAACACCAGCAGGGAAACAGAGACCTCAGTCCTTCAGCTACATGGAACCGAATTCCGCCACCAACCCCACAGCCTCCAGTAAGAAATTCAGCCCTGCTGATGCCTTGATTTTAGCCCGGTGATACTCATGTCCTACTTCTGAGCTAAAGAACCTGTGACGTTATACGCGTGTGTTGCTTTAAGCTGCTAAGGATGTAGGAATTTGGTACAACTGCCATAGAAAACCGATCCACATACCTCCCTCTAAGACTCATCTCTCACTTCTCAGATTCCTTCTGGAAAGGATTTGGCATCCGGAATGCCTGTTCTGGGCCAGGCATTGGGCTGAACACCTTCCACAGGCCCAGCCACGTAATCCACATGAGAAACTTGCAAGGGTGGTGTGATCGCCCAGCCCCATTGCACAGATGATGGTGCCGAGGCTCAGAGAGGTGCAGCGGCTGTCTTAAGACCACACAGCAGCCAGGAGGTGGAACCAGGTCCGAATTCAGGCCTGTCCAAGTTGCCAGTGGGCTCAGGTCCCACCTATGCAAGAGTGAACAGCTGGATTCTGCTGCAACACCTGCCCCCAGGGAACTCTCACTCCCCCTCCAAACAGCCTGCCTGGGCTTTGACAGGAAGACCAGAGGGCCAGAAAGTCCGTCTTCCTGTTGAGCTGGGCCTGCGTGATTTTTGTGCTTCTGTTCTGCCCTGGTGAGCCATAGAGCCAGAGTTTCTCCCCTCCTCCCCAGGACTGTCCTTATACTTAGAAGGTGGAGTGTCATCATTCCCTTCCTTGAATCTGGGTAGGCCTTAGGGATTTGTTTCTAACAAATAAACTATGGCAAGGTTGAATCAGTACTGTAGTTTCTGCTCTAGATTTCTCTGGCGACATGCAACTTTGGGCCCTGAAGCTGCCACGTGATGTGTTTGGTTGCCCTGAAGCCACTGTGCTGGGAAGACCACGTGGAGAGCAGGCGTAGAGACAGAGATACCCATGCATCTCTGCCATCTGCGCCACCAGATGTCTGAGACTGTCCAGCCCAGGCACTGGGCATGGAGGTGAAGAACCCTTTGAGATGTTCCCATCCCGGCCACCATCCGACCACCCTCTCAGAACAGATCCAAGGCAGCACCCACCCCGGCTGGGCCATTCCCAAAATCCCAATCCCTGGAAACCATGAGAAATAACAACCAGTTTTTATTTTAGACCACTGAGTGGTAGGGTTAATTGTTACACAGCAATAGCTAACTGATACATGGCTGCAGATTCCCTCTGTCTTCTCTTTTCTGCAGAACACCCCGTTTCCTGCATGGGGAATCTGTTCTGAGCCCAGATGCCCTCTTTTCAAAGCGTGGCTTTATCAGAGCAGCACTAACTTGCAGTGGGTGGGCTGGGCCCAGGGCGAGAGATCCTGGAAGAAGCAAAGAGCGGAAGGACCTCAGCCCCTGTGGCCAGGATGTAAGCTAGGAGTGCCGACCCCAGGAGGACAGACAGGTCATTCCCAAAGTGTCCCCGAGAAGACCTAAAATCATCACAATGATGGGGTGGCAACTTCCAGTTATCGGCCAGTTAATGCAACTTGGGTGCTGTGCTCAAAGCTAGTATGGTACATGCATGATTTCCTTAACCTTCTCAACAACCAGGTAAGGAAGACAGCATTATTTTCATTGTACAGATGAGAAAACTGAGGCTCAAAGAGGCGAAGTGATGTCCCAACTTAAACATAGGCTTGGCTGCCTCCAACCTGAGCACTTGCCCATCGTTGGCCTGAGCTGGTCTGGGAAGAGGGGCTTCTTGGCACCAGTAATCCAGGACAGACTGACCACTGGCTTTCACACCATCCTGATCTTCTGCAAGTGTGAGGCTGCTGTCTCGCCCCACCCAGGGAGCACAGGGGTGGCACTAATGTATTGTGAATGCAGCCCCCAGAGTGCCATCTGCAGCTCCCTTTGCATTCAAGGCTGAGCCCAGGTGCCCTCACACAGCGATGCAGCCCAGGAATGTGTGCCAGCCTCTGCCCACCACCCCAAACAGCATCATCTCTCTCCCCAGGCTCCATCCTGCTGTCCGAGAGCAGCCCTTCTCCTTCTATGTCCAGACCCCAATAGATAATAGCGCTATATTTAGACTAGATGCCTGTTTGTTTTAAAAGTAATCACTTAACAAATGAGTGCTTATTCATTTTCTCTTTATAAGAACAAGGCACACGCATTATGGAAAATGTGCAGAAAAAATTCCTCTCTATTCCTTTGGCAAATATTTCTTATGCACCTACTATGTGTCAGCGCTATGCCAGGTGCTGAGGCCATTGAGGTGAGCGAACCACCAGGCCATTGCTACGCCAGTGACTTACACGTCACGGAATCGGGGGAGGCACATTTTTAAAAATCCCTTATTTCTACCTCCCAGAGAAAGCGCCCATTAGCATTTTGCTGCATGTGCTTTCAGAATCCTTTCTCCATAAAATTTATACTTATACATATAAATACACATTTAAATAGTATATATCTTTAAAATATAGCATCATACCACACATAGGACTCTGTAACCTGCTTTTTTCCCTTGTAGCTTTTTCCCACTTAGAAATTGATTGTCAACATTATGCCATGTCGATACATTTTCTATAATACCACTCGTAAAAGACCAAGAAGGGGAAGGAGAAAATTTCCCGGGGCTCATCGATCCAGCGCCAGTTATTTCTGTTCTCGAAAAGAGTAATAAGGAAGGGTGGGCTTGTGGGTGGGAACAGAGGGAGAGAGAGCCCTAACACAGTGCTGGCTGCCCCCCAAGATATAGCCCCTCCTATCAGGACCTGCCCACCTCCACACCCCACAAGGCTGGACCCCCTCCATCCAGGTGGGAGTTTTACGTTCCTATGGGGGTGTTCCTGTTTTAATGAGGGACTTTTTAGCAGAGAATGCAAATACCTCCGGGATGGATAACCCATCCCCAAGCAGGCAGCTGCCTGGGTTATCAACTGGGTCTCCCAGAGTCCAGCTCTAGAGCCAGAGCTCTGAGAAGCAGAACCAATGAGAGTCAAAGCTGGAAGGGCAGTTGAAGAGCTCTGGGACAAAGCTGCCCATTTTAGAGATGGGGCCACTGAGACCCAGAGAGGTTCACACAACGTCTGGACGAGACCAGACCCAGGTCTCTAGCCCCCAGCTCAGCCCTCTTTTCCAAGTTGACTGAAGAGGAGGCATTTCTCTTCAAAGGTAGAAAGGAGTCATCTTTCCATCAGCATCTTAGAAACTGGAAGCAAACATAGAAGCCCAAGCTGTTCCCAGAAGCCATGCTTCCGCCCCCACCCCTCTCGGCTTGTGCTTCCTATTGTAAATAATGGTTTACTCATTTTTGCCTCTATTTATCAAATTTTTATTGAGGACCTATTATGCATCAGGAGCCATTGCTCCCTTTGCTCAGTCACTCAATGGGCATGACAAATAATAGTGATGCCACGCATTTGTACAGTCCACTGTATCTTGAAGGGCACCATTACATGTATTACCTCATTGGACCCTCATGACGACCCTCTGAGTTGGGATTATTATATCCCATTTTAAAGGTGAAGAAACCAAGGCTCTGAGAGGTGAAATACTTTGTTTTATGTCATTCAACTTGTAAGTGATGGAGTGAACCTGATGGTTTTAGTTTGATTTGGGAGCACTTTCAACTGTACTGGTAAACACCTGTTATATGCATCCATCCATCCACCCATCCGTTTATCCATCTATCCATCCATCCATCCATCCATCTAACTACCCACCCACTCGTACGTCCATCCATCCATCCATCCATCCATCCATCCAACCACCCACCCACTCATCCGTCCATCTATCTATCCATCTATCCATCCATCCATCCATCCACCCACCCATCCATCTATCAGTCCCTCCCTCCATCCATCCACCCACCCATCCATCTATCAGTCCCTCCCTCCATCCATCCACCCACCCATCCATCTATCAGTCCCTCCCTCCATCCATCCATCCATCCACCCATCCATCTATCAGTCCCTCCTTCCATCCATCCATCCGTCTATCCATCCATCCATCCATCCATCCATCCATCCACCCATCCATTTATCCATCCATCCATCTACCCACCCATCCATCTATCAGCCCATCCATCCATCTATCTATCCATCCATCCATCCATCCATTATAAAGGGGGGATTGCAAGGTGGGTGAGACATAGTCCATGTTTTTAAGGATTTTTCTCTCCAGGTCTGTACTTTCCAATAGGGTCGACAGTGGTGGCTATTTAAATCTAAATGTAAATTAATTATAATTAAATAAAATAAAAAACGTGGTTTCTCAGTCACACTGGCCACGTTTCCAGTGCTCCACATGAAATTAGTGGCCTCCATACCGGACAGCGCAGGTCTACGATGTTTCCATCATTGCAGAAAGTTCTATTCGACGTTGCTGCTCTAGAGGCAGAAGCTGAAAGATCACGAGGATAGAAACAGGAGGCAGGCCGTGAAAAGTTGTGTGAAGTGTGTGAAGAGTGACAAACACAATCAGCTGCAAGGACAACAGCGGCAGCCACACCCACTTCTTGGTAAGGAACTTTATAATTTGCAGAAGCCAGCCATATCTGTTTGCTGCTTGAACACTTTGCTGAACGGAAGTTTTAAATCTATTTTACAGATAAGGAAACTGAGGCTCAGAGAGATGAAGAGATGTACACAGGGTAGTCTGGGGACTTAAAAAGCTTTTTTTTTTTTTTTTTTGATACACCTCCTTGGAGTTTGCAGAAGAGAAACATCAGGAGGCAGAATGCCATTTTCCTTGATCAGGAAGTGCCCAGCACCCAAACATACCTCCTGCTCGGCACCCTGTCCCTATTCTTTTAAAGTTCCCTAGCTATGATGAATCCTTGCTCCTGGTTTCTCTCCTTTCAGTCCAATCCAACACCAGTTGCCAGAGACCTCTCCCTAAAAGGCAAAAATGAGCCAGTCTTTTCTCTGCTAAGAACCTTCCATGGCTCCCCATTCCTTTTAGGGGAAAGTCCGAATTGCACACCCAGGCCAGATGAGCCCTCCGTGAGCCAGGCCCTGCCAACTCCCCGGCCTCACCTGCTGTGGGTCCCCTCCCTCTCATGGGTCAGCTCTCCGGGGCTGCTGATCCTCACGCTGCCCTTCTCAGCCGACAGGACCCCTTTGCCCCAACACGCTTTCAGCCCTTGCCTGCCCGATGGTCTTCCAGTCTTTTCCCACCGCCGCTCTCCGATGTGCAGGGCTGCACCTAGTTATATACCCGCATGTGATAGGGCAGACAGAGAGGTGAGGGCAGGGGAGGAAAGGAAGAGAGAGAGAGACAGACAGAGAGAAAATTTTTAACATGATTACCAGGAATTTTTCAAGTGATCATCCTTGGAGAGAGGAACTTTGGGAGTTTTACCATCAATTTTGTATCTTTTTTTTTTTTTTTTTTTTTTGAGACAGGGTCCTGCTCTTTCGCCTAGGCTAGAGTGCAGTGGCTGCCATCATAGCTCACTGCAGCCTCCAATTCCTGGGCTCAACCGATCCTCCTGCCTCAGCCTCCCAAGTAGCTGGGACTACAGGTGTGCTCCACCGTGCCTGGCTAATTTTTTTTTTTTTAAATCTTTTGTAGAGATAGGGTCTCACTATTGCCCAGGTTTCAATTTCGTATCTTGAATTTTTTTGTTTTTTTAGTCCATTAACAGATGCTCTTTTTCCAAACAGTGTCCAACCAGAAGAAAGTAACACTCAACTATTACCAGGTCACCTCGGCTGTGAATCCTTTTCAGGACCCCTATCCTCAGAATTATGCACCCCGTCCCCTCCCGATGGGGGTGTGCAGCCAGCCACCTGGGGATTATTGAAGGATCGGGTGGGCCAGAACTTCTTTATCTGCCGCGGTCTCCGGTGTCCCGCAGAGAGCACGGCTGGGACAACCTGGGCCTCGTAAATGTCGCTTTAATGACCAGAGGAAGGAAACTCATTATAGCCCCAAGCATCGTCCAGGTTAAATAACGGAAAGGATTATTACAGCAATGATGCCGTATTGTACTCTCAATTAGCTGTGGCAATGAGGAGCGCTGGGACAGCTCATGCCACCAAATCAGGGATCATTGGAAGTCAATGTTCCCTCCTGTGAAGCATCTTTCACTCTTTTGTTTGCTTGTTTGCATTTTGGTTATTTGGGATTCCTGACACATACACACCCTCCCCCTCACCTTTCTTTTTCTTTTTGGGGCGCGGGCACTGATTCGAAACTCATTTGTGTTTGTTTGATCGTGAAACCAGTTGGTTTCTTAACAGTGGTGATGACCCTCCAGCGAGCAGCGGTTCTCAAAGAGCGGTCCCTGGATTTGCAACATCAGCATTGGACACCGATTGAGAACTTGTTTTTATAGAAATGCAAATTGGGGGCTGCACCCCAGACCCTGAGTCAGAAACTTTGGGCTGGGCCCCCGAAATCTACATTTCTCCCAGCATTCCAGGTGGTTAAGGTGCTTGCTCAAGCACGGGAATCATTGGCCCAGAGGTGGACTGAGGTGCTTGGGCTCAAATTCTCATTGTGCCACCTACTGGCTGTGTGTCTTTGGACAAGTTGCCTCACTTCTCTGTGTCTCTGTGTTTCCATCTGTGATATGGGCATATCCACAGTACCCATCCCGTAGGGCGTGTGAGGATGGGCTGAGAGAATCTACACAGAGCAGTGGAGCAATGCTCATGCTTAGCCCCAGAACATGCTCTCTGGTACCGTATTTCATGGAGTAGAAGCTGCCTTTGATCACCAGACTCATCCAGATTTCATATAGTAAATACGGGGCAAAAGTTTCCCTTAAAACAGCGTTTCTCAAACTTCAACATGCACATGAAGGTTATTGTTGTTGAAATGTGGATTCTGGTCTAATAGGGCTGGGGTCAGGGATTCTGCATTTCCGGTGTGGTCTCAGGTGGGAGGTGCCGCTGGTCTGCAAATCACACATCAAGTGCAGATTGGACCCAGTATCTGGGGCTTGCACTGGGCTCACGTGACAACTGCCAACTGCCAACTGCCATGGGCTGGCCTGGGAGAGGGCAGCCGAGCAGGGCACAGGGCATTTTCCCATCATTCTGTGGCCGAAGGACAGAGCTTCACTGGAGACAGGGCTTGAGCTCCTTCGTGCCTCCTCCATGGCCTAGACCGAGCCATCTCCATCTCTACCCTCGGCATCCTCACCTGCCAAGCAGACCATGCCGGGCCCATCATGCCCACTCCAAGGGCAGGTGGCGAAAAATCGAATACTGATTTTCTCAATAAGCGCATTAATAACACACTTTTCCTTGGGACTATGGATTTGCCAGAGTTGGAATATGGTGAAATCACATGGAAATTTATGTAAGCGTAGACAGGCACTGGCAGCGAAGTTGGCCAATTGGTGCTATCGTATTATAGTTGCTGTTGGTGTGAAGGACAAGCCGTGCACTGAGACTGCCCCTCGAGCCCCAGGCACGGTCAGCCTTTGCAGGGTTGCTGTGGCATTCCGACTGCTCCAGGGGTCGCCTGCCAGGCCACCCTCCTGGAACCACCGTTATCTTCTTTGCAGCCACACTCTGATTTCTAGGCACTGCTCGCTTCCAGGGGGCACACAACAGGGCTGGAGAGGGAAGGGGTCACACATGCTCATTTCCAGAATGAACAAAGAACACTCACAGGGGAGAGGAAAAACGCCTCTTGCCCCTCTCCCCTGACACGTGTGTGCGCAAACACACACAAACTCACACACACACACACACACACACACATGCTCTGGCTGCCCCAGCCGGCATGTCACCATCAATCAGC
>RJWJ010032162.1:0-18720 GCA_004363605.1 Indri indri
GGAGGGCGTCTTAGGAGGCACCTCGGCATCAGAGCTCGTTGCAATGTCCTGGGAATGCAACTCTTGATTTCTAACATCTGTGAATTTGACTGCTCTTTATAATTCCTTGCCCTCATAATATATTAATTAACATTATTTTCTACAAGGTAGAAGGACTTCTGACTCTGGCACGACTCACTTTTCCCATGTGCACGGACATAGACGGCTTTCGACTCAGCTGCTAAAATTTTCCACTTCAGCAGAAAGTTGTGTCTCATTGAAATTAACAAGTTATTCATGACAGGAACAAAAATACTTTAAAACATTTCCGTGCATTCAGCCTTTTAATTAATTTAAACTGGCCCACCCCTTTCACAGTTTGCTAACGGGTAGCATTTTCAGATGCTTCCATTTCTCAAATGTCGCCCAATCTCCTTAGGCAAAGGAAACAGGAAGTAGGAAAGT
Organism: Indri indri; assembly: GCA_004363605.1. Taxonomy (NCBI): domain Eukaryota; kingdom Metazoa; phylum Chordata; class Mammalia; order Primates; family Indriidae; genus Indri; species Indri indri. Next base: position 445 of record RJWJ010032162.1, read on the forward strand.
TCGCCAACCTCTATCAGAAAAGCAATCCTTTATCTTTCATATTTGATAACTCCCCAGGCAGCAAGGAGATAGGCCCTTGCAACAACCGAAGGCTCGTGTTTCGGGTTTCAGAGCAGCCTGGTATTTCTTTGCAATTTTTTTCTAGGTAGATCGACCAGGTTGCCGTAGCCCTGGGATCCTCTGAAAGTACTTGGTGGCTGATGCAAAGGTTTCTTCTGGAAAATCTCAGAAGCTGGGACCGCAGAATGATGAATTACAGCTTTGGGCAGACCTGGGCTCAAGTTCCAGCTCCACCCTGTGCTGATAACGCAGCCATAACGTGGGGTGAGTCACGGTGCCTGCCACCTGGGGTGGCCCGAAGAGCACTCGAGGTAGGGCAGGTCAAGTGTGTGGCTGGAGCCTGCTCAGCGCAGGCCTCCGAGAAGGGTAAGAGGTGACTATCATCCCTCTCCTGGGCTTTCAGAGCGTCCAGCCTCCTCGGCTCAGGTATGTCCCCCTCGTGTTTTTACAGGTGTGTGTGGGGGCTTCGTTCCCCAGTTCTTCTACTTCCCTGTCGAAGGACTTCCACTAGAGAACTCTGAGGGCCTGTCACTGTGCCCTGCTCGCGCCTCCTCAGGGAGGAAGAGGGACTCCGTAGAGGGGAGAGTTCGGGAAAAGAGCTGCCACGTGCAGCGTGGCCTTCTTTCGCGATCTACCTGTGCATGGTGCGTGCACGGCCGGGATCAGCAGGCCCCAGGCAATCCCCCCTGTCTGCGACTATGGGAGAAAATCTGCCTAACTGGCAAGCCTCCTTGTCCACATTCCAAGGCATACTCTCCAAACAGTTTTATCACATAATAAAGGAGAATTCTGGTCTCCATCGGCCTGACTCCTGCCTCCATCTCGTGTGTCTCTAAACCCCCCCCCCCCCATTTTATCATGTTTGCTTGCTCCCGTCCTCACGTCACAGAGCGACAGCCCACGAGGGCCTGGGGACCACTCACCCAAGCGCGAGGTCTGCTTCCGTTTGATCTCTGTGAGCTTGGGGATGGGGTAGGGCCCATAGCAGTGTGTGAAGATGACGCACAGCTGCTGGCTGATCACCTCGTTCTGCGGAGAAGAAAGAGTAGTTCGTGTGGCTGGGGGTGGCCTCGGCCAGGCTGTCCCCCCAGGAATGCGACCCCCAGGTGAGAGGACTGCACGCATGTACTGCAGGTTCCAGGAGAAACAGCCTGGACGGTACCAATTCAGTTTGCCCCCGCGGCCCAGATTTACTGTCTCTGTCTGTCTGTCTGCTATTTCTAGTGGGTTCCCTCGTAAAGCTTAAGAAGTTTGTAATTAAATTCTTCCGTCTTGACCTAATCAGTTACTATCCACTGGAAAGCAGGTTTTTGTAGCTCATAGGACGAAAAATAAGTTTTTACCCCAAACCCACCGTTATCAATACTGGAAAATTCTGGAAACAGCCAATTATCCTGAAATTAGCAGCAGGAAGCTCTTTGGGTCCTGTGACCATGCTCTCCATTAACAAGACAAATGCTCCTGATTCGGCTTTGATTCTGGTGCTGCGGCATTTCCGATCCAGAAGTGCCCAGCTGAATCACTTCCAAAAAAAAAAAACCCACCACAGCCACCCTTGGCGGCTCAGGGACGAAGGAGCCTGGTTCTGATGGACCCTCGTCCGTCACGTTTTGCCTCTTCCCACTTTGCGTCGGTTCCCAGGCACCGACCTCCCGCCCACGGCAGGATGCGCAGGAGGGAGGACATGACCCACAGCATTTTGTGGCTTGGAAATAGGGGCTCGAAAGGGGGGCAGATGGAAAAATATCTACAATCTATCAAGTAAGAAAAGTAGGTTACAACACAGTTTGTACCATGTCTTTTTGGAAACAGAACCCTACAAGTATATTTGGGTCGACAGATATGTCTAGAAAAAGGTCTAGAAGAATTGCTACCTTTGGGTAAGATTATGATGTTTTTCTTTTTATTTATACTTTCTATAACAAACAAGCAGTGCTTTTGCAATAAAAACAGTATGCACTATTTTGGATTTTAAGAGATGGGTTTGGGGCCACTAGTGATGTCAGTGATTTGAGCTATTCTTAAATCTACCTGCTTCATGGTGCTCCCAAGGCAGGAGGACGCAGCTCGGCGTATGAAAAGAAAACCCAAATGCTTCGATTACATTGGACAGATCGCAGAAGGCACAGCGTCACCTCAGATGTGATCCCCATAGGCACAATCGCATTGAAAGGACCAGGGGACTCTACTTTCAAAGACAATGCCTTATAATCCAAGGGTGTCAAGGGCTCCTCTCATTTAACACTCATGAAAGTGACTGCCTGCCTCACGGCTTAATGCAGCGGTTCTCAAAGTGTGGTCCCCGGACCAGCGCGAGCATCACCTGGAGCTTGTTAGAAATGCAAATTCTCAGGTGTCACCCCACACCTTCTGACTCAGAAGCTCTGGGGATGGGGCCCAGGATTCTGTATATGAATACACTTCATTAATACAGATCTGGGGAAAATCCTGACAGTGGGATACAGATGACAGGGTTGGGGAAATCATCAGGCCAGACGATTTCCAAGGTTCCATCCAGTGCAGACTCCGTGGGCGGCCCATGACCGCACTGGACTTGGGATGAGCTTCCCACCAAAACAAGGCTCCGTGGCCTCACACCAAGGTCTGCTTCTGCCATTGAAGGGCATGAAGCTGTCATTCCACAGTGACACATGCACTGCAGGCAAAACTCGGGAAGGGAGCAGAGGGACAGGGTGACCTCCCTGTCATTACATCTGTATGATGTAATTCTGAAATTTAAATGGAATTCTTGACAAAATTAGAGAAATGGGGACTAGGAGGGGCTAAAGAGGGGTTGGGGGCAGGGGGGAAGTAGGCGTGGCTATAAAAGGGTGACATGAAGGATCCTTGTGGTGATGGGAATTTTCCACATATTGACTATGACGTCAATATACTGGTTGTGATGTTTTACTGTAGTTTTGCAAGATATTGCCAGTGGGGGAACTGAGATACCCCTGTGTGAAGGGTACAGAGGATCTCTCCATACTGTTTCTTGCAATTGCATGAATCTACAATTATCTCAAAATAAGTTTTAAAACTCCCCGAAATGTAAAAACCGTAAAAAAAAACATAGCCCATCCCTCACCCGTCTAAAACCAGTGGTGTCCCCTGCATTACACACGGAGGAAAATGCAAACTTTCCTTGGCCTTACACAGTCTGATTTTTATCTCCTACACTTTTTCCTTCCTCCCAGCTCATGAAGCACATTCCGACTAAGAGCCTTAGCACCGCAGTCCCCTCGCTTGAAATGCTTTCGCCCCAGATCTCTGCATGGCTGGAAGCTTCTCCTTACTTAGGTGGTCGTTCAAATGCCACCTTCTCAAGGAGACCTTCCTGACCATCTTGTCTAAGTCAGACCTCACCTGCCCCACCCCCAGAGACTGTCTCACTGTCCAATTTGATTTTTCAAATATCATTTATCATGCTCTGTTTCATTGATTTACTCCCTCGCTTACCATCAGTAAGCTCCGCTAGGATAAAGAGCGTGTCTCTCCCATCACCACCGTAGCGCCTGCGGCAGAGCGCGCACCTGACTACCATGCATGAATACACGCCCAGAGGAATTATTGTTGGAAAAGTGGGCCAGGAGCTCTTTTTAAACAGACGTATTTTTAAAAAATGACTGTATTGTTCTGCTCCTCGGGAAGTCTAGAGAAAACGAATTCATTTGAAGTTAAAATTTACAAGAGGGAGGAAAAAAGCAGCTCTGCAACCAGGTGCCAAGCACGGTGTGACTGAATGAGCACAGGATGGGAGGAGGTGTACAGGACAGCTGCATTTCTAGGAGCTGACCATAAACTGAGTTTATTTATGGGAATCTTATTCGATACTCTGATAAGACCAGATATGTGTTCAGACGGAACAGCAGACACGATCTGAACAGGAACCCTTGAGCGAAGGGAGAAGGACCAATGCTGGCAGCTGTGTGATGTATGGCTACTACTGTCCTCCGAGAGGATACTGTCTTCTCAACTCGGAATTTCTCCGCCATCATCTGTCTCCAGTTTTTCTTTTGAACACAGGAATACCACCCACGCCTGGGGAATGCCTGACTTCACACCGCAGTCTTGGGAAATTGAGAGACTCTCTTTGCCCCTGTGGCCAGTGCATGCGATGTGTAATGCCACATTTCGCCTGTAGGGGATGCCATGGAACCCCCTGTAAAAGCCAAACACCCCCTCCCTCCCTCCGCTTGCTGCGCATCCTTCCTGCACTGCCCCTTCCAGACAAGGAGCTGCCCCAGCTCTGGCTCCTCCCACCCTTGGTGATCAGCACAGCTGCCAGGGAGCTGACTCCAGGCCACATCTCCTGGCAGAGGCCCCTTCCTCCTCCCCGTCCCCAGCAGTTGCTGTCGGAGCTGCTGGTGACTCCCCTGACACCACCACGCTGAGCTTGCCCCACTCTCTCCCTGTCAGACACGCTGCGGTACCAGTCTGGGGCTCCCCAGAGCTGCCGGCCCACCGAACACTAGCCCCCTCGGGGCTCCGAGGCTCTGGGGCCCAGCAAAGTTTCAGGTGGCCTTTTGGGCTCTGTTAGGACAATCTCTGTCACACCGTGAGTGAAGCAGGCATTCGTGGGCTGACCTGGGCACCTGAGCATTGTTCTAGAATCACCTCTGCAGGAAAAAATTCAGTCTGATTTTCAAATGACTAGCTGTAAATGACGGGGCATCGCCCATTCGTGAGCTGAGGGTGGTCTGCACGAGCTGGCCTGTAGATTCTTATCATCGTGGAGTCAGCTTCTGAGAAGCTACCCCAACAAGCCACAGCTCCAGGCAAAATGAAGTACAGTGCTGGAAGTCAGGAGACTGGTGGCCCCTTGGGGGACAGTGGCTGAGGGGCCCGCTGGGGTGCTAGTCATGTTCTGTTTCTTGGTCTGGGTGCTGACTGCACAGTACGTTTACCTTGTGAAAATCCATCAGGCTCTACAGTGATGATCTGGGCACTGTTCTGTATGTACGTCATAATTCAAAGTCAAGTTTACTTTAAGAAGCCACAGATGAGGTTTGCTTAACACACAGGATGCCTCAGTTAATTCCCCACTACAGCCTGAAGAAAAGTTAAAAACGAAAATCAAGCAAACAAAAATCCCCAAAAAAAGACAGAATACCAGACCTTGGGAACAGACCTAACAAGGCTTTTCCCTGTGATGGTTCTTAGGTAATTTTACGTGAAAGCCTTTTTATTCATTTATTTCTTTTTAAGCTGGGGGGGGGGGAGTTTGGTTTTGAAATGCTTCCAGCAGGTTTTGCTCTTTGTGGACTCACTGAGGCTTGTTACCTTAGGCCTGGTGCACCTGCTCCCATCTGGGGCCTCGGTGGGTCTCGATCTCAAGCATGAATCCCCGCTGCAGGGGGCCCAGAGACGCCCGGCTAAGGATGGACACTAATGAGGACACCTAATGGGACTTGCTTTGGACGTGAGGCCAGGTGCTCTGGCAGCAGATGGGCTGTGTTGCTGCTTCCTTACTGAAGGGCCAGCCCTGCTGTCTGGAGGAGGCAGCTCCGTGTCCCCTCTTTGCTCTAGGGGACAGAGAGCAGCCAGCCCAGCCTGGCAGGGAAACCCACACTGCCCTTTGGTTCAGAGGCTAATTTCCCCAGAGTTCCACAAAGGCTGTTTTGGGGCAAAGCAGTAAGAAGGGCTGGGCGCTGGGGCCCAACTGCCTGGGTTCACTTCCAGCCCTGCCATTTACCAGCTGCATGACCTTGGGCATGTTGGTCACCCTCTCTGTGCCCTCTCTGTGCCTCAGTCTCCCCATCTGTTAAATGGGGATAAGATTAGTACCTCCTTCAAAAGTTGCTTATGAGGATTAAACAAGTGAGTCCTTATAACATGCTTAGATTAGTGCCTGGCATGTAGTGAAATAGAGAATATATATATTTTAGTTTTAAAAAAATTCTCATTTGTGTCTTGAGATAGTTCATTACAGAAGGGTTCCGAAGTCAAATGAGTTTGGGAAACACGCCATTCCCTTTGTGAATTAGGGTATTCAAGGCTCTGCAGTAGCGAAATTGGCATAAGCCGATGTTATTCCAAGGAGAGGAGCTGACATCTGGCCTGTTCACGGGCCAGCATTCACAGCTGGCTGGTGCCTGTGCTGCACTGGAGTGTTAAATATTTTGATATCATCCCTGCCGTGGGGGTGGTTTTATACAGAACACCTTAGGGAAATACTGGAGGTGCCACCTCCCCTGGTGAGGCCATCTTCACGGTGTAAACACTTACAAAAAACATTTACTATGTGTCAGGGATGATTCAAAGGGCATGAAGGTATTGACTCATTTTACCCTCATGACCACCCTAAAAGGCTAGTACAATTATTATCCCCATTTTCAGACAGGGCAGTCGAGGCGGAGGGAAGTTAAGAAGCTTGGCTAAGGCCATGAGGCCACTAAGTGGCAGAACCAGGATTTGAACCCCTGCAGCCTGGCTCAAGTCCATGTTCTCAACCACTGGGCACTGCTGGCCCCTGTGCCCTGCTAAGAAGCTGCTGGGGTATGTGATGCTTGAAGGCACAAACTCCTCAGAGCCTCTCGGGCAGAATGGTCCTCCCTGGTGTCTCTCATGGTCACGGTGCTGAGGCATTTGTCACGGCCTCCCCCGGCCTTTGGCTATCGACCCTGATGGCTGGCTGGGGGAATGCTGAGCATCCGTGGGGAGCAACAAGGCTGTCAGTTCTCTATGTTCTGTTTTCCATCAACGCACACAACGAGGCCCCATGGCCCACCGGCAGGGACCACAGTGTCTATATGGTATCACCTGCCAAGCGAATGACTCCAAAGAGATTTTAAAGAGTTAATCTCCTAACAGTCCCAGGGCCAGACTGATGTTTTGAAGGGATTGCAGCATTTCCGTGTTGCTGGGAATACAGGTGTCAGCAGCAGTGAATCCCAAGGAGCCAGAGCTGGGCTTATTCTCTACCTGAAAGGCCTTCTCCCAGGGCCGGCATCCAGCCACCTTGGCAGGGTTTGCACTCGGTTTATCCAGAAAGCTGCACCCATTTCCCTCTTCCTGCTTGGTTCCTGTCATCCATCCAGGCCTGGTCTAGTCCCAACACCTCAGGGAAGCCCACCCTCCCCTTCTGAACTCTCACCCCTCTCCTCGCCTGCACCTCCCAATTTAACACTGTTGTATAAACTGCCTCACACGCTGTCGGGGCGCACATGCTGGTATCATCTCCCAGCTGTAGCGCAAGCTCCTTGAGTTAGAAGATATACAATATTCCCACATGCCCAAGTACCTTGGGACGTGCAGATACTCAGCAGAACAGCCGCCCCACAAATGACTGCACAGGCGGCGCCGGCCAGCTGGGGAGCAGTCGCCACCAATGGCTATGACCACAGCGATCCCACCCCAAGTGCAGTATCAGGCTAAGGGACCGTTCAGATTTGTGAACCTCCGGTCTGTTCCCTGCCAACGGCCACAACAGCCTGACGCCCCTCGTACCTTGCTCGCCTTCAAGATCTCAAACATCAGGGGCAGGCCTTGGGTGATGAGCTCCTCCGTGTATTCCTCCTCCTGGATGGTCTTGAACTCCTTTAACAAGCACTGGATGAGAGGCCTGCGGTGCTGCTGGAAGGCGATCCGCAAGGACTCCAGCCACGTGTGCAGAGTCCACGGGACACCTGGAAGCAGGGGAGGAACAGGGGAGGTGGGAGGGGAGGAGGGGAGAAGGGAAGGCAGAAAACAACCAGAGGAGGCGGTGTGTTTTTATCTGGAAGTTGGCCTTTCCCCAGGACATTTCCAAGTTATGAGACCAAGGAACTGACTGCCCACGAATAGAGCTGGTGTGGGATTTTTCCCGAAGACTTGCAGAAGTTGAAATTAAAGGTCATAATTCCATTCCCTTAACTATGGGTGTCCATCTCCGCATGCTACTCATATTATCCGGGGCTGCATTTTACATATAATCATTGTGTAACACGCTGGGATTATTACGCACACTGCTTGTGTGTATTACACACCTCTGGGTTCTGAGTTCCTGGCCTCCATCCTGCTTACTCTGCTTACTGGGGAGGGAAGCTCTCTTGCCCAGGATTAAAGAGCGGATGTGGCCGAGGATCTGGGACACATCCAGGCCCAGATGAGAGCTTAGCGCTGGCGAAACCCATGGTGGACGTCGCCGTCTACAGCTCTGGCTGAGACGGGTGTTTACAGTTGAGGAAGGAGACACCGGAGGCTGCTCCTGCTGCTCCCCTGTGCACAACGACACTTGCGTCTGCAGGTACTTCAGCAGGCCCTGCTGCTCCAGCAGAAGCCTCCCCAGCGGCTGATTGCTGTAATGGGCTTCTGCTCTCACTGGGAGGCACAAAGGGGACGCGTCTCACTACTGTTTATAACGAGTAGACCATGCGGAGCCTCAAGCTTCACAATCATGCATAATAGGCTCGCACGGCAGTGGCATCAATGTCCCACATACCAAACAGCCACCCATCTGAGAGGCTTGTTTCTAGAACAGTGTCACAGGGGCCTCTCCTCAGCCCCCGCCAGCCTCGATCCACCACACCCTTGTGTTTAGGTCCTGCTGCTCCTGTGCCGGGGCTAAAGCCACCACGCTGGTGAAGGCTAGGCTAGCCCCGTTCCCAGGACGCTCACAGGAGGCGGCTCTGGGCTAGCTCACTCAAGGAAGAGCCCGAACTTCCCTGAGCGTGGCTTTGTTTCCTGAAACTCGATGGGAGGGTTCCTGCTAAGGAAGAGTGCCTGCACCCTGAAGGCTGCCCCGCCGCTGCGTCCTGGAGCTGGGTGCTCTAGCACAGCGATTCCTCAACCGCGGGGAACCACCTGGGATGATTGTTAAATATAAAGATTTCCAGCCTTTATCCATCCAGACCCTCGACAGCAGAGCCTCTGGGTGTAGGGCCTGGCAATCTGTATTCAGACAAGCTCCCCAGGTGATGTGAATTCCTGCCCCGGGGTCCAGAGTTTGGGGATCACGGAAAGATGATGTCAGTGAGGGTCTTTGGGGCGGGCAGGATGCTGCTATCTATGGGGACAGTGTGGGCGTCTTGGCCTGGAAGTGTTCCAATCAGTGAAGAAGCTCCCTGGGTCCCCGTGTGTGTGTGTGTGTGTGTGTGTGTGTGTGTGTGTGTGTGTGCGCGCGCGTGCGTCTGTAGACCTAGAGCTGGCAGCAGCGCCGTCCCTGCGTGGAGGGCGCCCGCACTGACCTATGCTCCTGATATCAATTGTGACATCCACGTAGCCGTGCTCGGCACTGTGATACATGGCCTCCCTCAGGGCCCTCAGTTTGGCCTTGCTGTTGCGGCTGGCGCACAGGGGGGGCGGGGCTGTCTCCGCCAGGTCAGTCCCCTCGGCCAGAATCTCCTCCAGGGACAGGATATCACTCTTCTCCTTCTCTGGCTGGGCGAGCAGTTTGCGGAACACATTCCTGTCAATCATAAACCCAGAGAGGAAGACACTCAGAGATGGAAGTGGCTTTGCCAGGGCGGGGTGGGGTGGGGACGTGGGGTGGCCACTCGGGACGAGGGAAGGGCAGGAACAACAGGCGGGGGCTTCAGGGACCTGGCCGTGGGGGCTGCGTTTTGTGGGTGGAGATGGTGGAGCATGACGGGCCCTGTTTCCTTGAGGCAACTTGGAGCTAAGTGATTTCCTCAAATGTATAGAAGGCTCTAGAACTCTGCCCTTTTAACCGTTAGCCTGCACTCCCTCCATGGTGACTTTGCTTTACTCGAGGTTATCGGTGATAAAATCTGATGTGGGTAAATCCTGAAGGAAACTCAGAAGGGAAGTAGACAAACACGAGCGGTTTCATTATTTTTAAAATGGATTCTTCTGACTTCGTGACAGCTGATGTGATGTCCTCTGACCAAAACTGGCAAAGGGTGACAGCTCTGTGAGGTCAAGCTGGCTGAGAACAGCCAAAACGAGCCGGTCTGAGCACACGTGCGCTGCAGGGAGTTGGCTCTTAGGTGGCAGTCAAGGTCGCCCTGGCCAGGCCTGGGGCCTGGACCACCTCACACTGCCCCTGGGCCCCACATCCAGAGATATAATGGGTCTGGGGTAGGCCTGGGAATCTGCATCTTTAACAAGCACCACTCGGGACCTCGTGGCTTTGGCCCATCCTAGCCTACCTGTGTCCGTGGGCTGCGGCCTGGCTGAAAGAGTTCATATCACCCTGGGGGGTTGTAGAAATTCCGTTCCTGTACATGGTTCCTATCAGGGGGTCCGCACCACGCTCCAACAGCAAACTAACCAGCTCAAAATTTCCTGCAAGCCCAGAGAAGGGGGTTTCATAAGAGAATAAAGCAAAAATATAGTCATAGGCACTTCGAGGGCCAGGGTGGTGGAGACCCTCGGCCGGGATGAGAACCGATGGCGCTTACCTACAGCGGCCGCGAGCTGGAGCGGAGTTTCTGAGTAGTTCTCCTCGCCGTGCTCCACGGAGCCCTCCACCTTGGCCCCAGCGTCCAGGAGGAGCTGCAGGGGAAGAGCCGCCATTGAGACGTTGAGGGGATGCGCACCGTGCGCAGGCGCCAGCGAAGACTGGTGGGACCAGTGAGAGGCCAGCGCCGCTTCCCTCCCTCCGGGTCAGTGTGCACAGGGCTGGAGGGCAACTGCACCTCAGAAGATGAACTGAGGGCTTCTCGTATTTTCTAGAACCCCAGACTACTCAGAGTGTGGTCCATGCACAACAGCATCGGCATCACCTGGGAGTTTGTTGGAAATGCTGACTCTCGGGCTCCACTCAGACCTGGTGAACATGAGTCTGCATTGTAACAAGATCTCCAGGGGATTTACACGTGCATTTGAGTTTCCACAAGCCCTGAGCTAGAAGTCCTTGGCACCAGAATGCTGGAAGACTCCTTTCTTGGGCTGGCTGCACAAAGCCTCAGAGGGCATCACTGTGGTCTCTCAGAACCACAGGCCCTTATGAGACCTGAAGGACTTTGGGGGGCTCCTGGGCCAACCAGGACAGGAATGCCTGCTAGCACACCCTGGCTGGCTCTCAGGACAGTTTAGTCAATGCTAGGTTTTCTGGCCAGCAAGATCAGTTAATGGAGTGGCAGAGTGAGCTTCCAGAACTTTGCTTCATATGACTTTATTCTGTGCATTCCCTAAGACATCTGGGGTTTTTAAAGAGGGAGAGATTCTGTCCATGCTGAATGTGCTGTCAGCACCGCTGACATAAAATAGGAGAAAAACTCTGCCATCTTTACTACCTACCTAACGCTGCCTGCGGGCACAGCCTGGCGGGAGCTGCTGACTGGCATTCTGTGACCCTGGCCGCTGCGTGGCTGTGCCTGGCTGCCCGCTATTCCCAGTCCTGAATTAAAGGCCAGGGATGCCCTTGCATGTTGAGGGATGACATCTGTGTCCACCAGACCACCATCAACCCCTTCTTTCTTAGATTCCTCTATGAGGAGTGCACTGGGCAAACTGCTCTATAGGCAGAAGCCAGCTCTCAGTGTGACTTGTCACCTTCTCAGCCTCCTGAAACATGACTTAGAGTTCTGTCCTAAAAATTCTCATGACCCAGGAAACAACGAAGGATTCCTGTGAAATTCCAACATTGCTGAGCTGTCCCTGCAACCCTATTCCCTGCTCTGCACAGAATCGAGAGGCGTGGACCACACAAAAGGAGGTGAGCTCCTGCCATACCCAAAGCTCAGCACCCACTATGGCGCGGCCAGGTGTGGTCAAGAACCTGGTTGCTGGTCTCTCTTTTTTGATGGAGTAAAGATCAAGATTAAGATCTAGAATGTACTGGATGGCTGTTCACTGAACACCAACTCTCCAACAGCCAGGAAAAGTGCAAGTGATACACATTTTATACACCCACAGGACCTCTAATGAGGACGTGTCACCGTACTTAGAACTGTTTCAGAAGACACATGGCTAAGGCTCTACTCTCGACCTCCTGGATCCAATTGTCAGGAAGTGGGATCCAAGCAAACATCTTTTGGAAACACTCCCTTGGTGACTTGGATGCTTCCACCCACTGGCTGGATTCTACACAAACACCAGGGTTACACCTTGGTGGCGGTTCCAAGGTATCGACACCAGCCAAGTCTTATGTTCATGTTATGATAGGCAAAATGAGCGAATCCACCAAAACAGCTGAAGCCCCACCCCAGAGCAACCAGGAAGAACTTTGTAGGTTTGCCACTGTGTGTATGAGGCTGAATGTGGGTACATGGTAATTTCATATTGGTTAAAGCTGGGCCACGTAGATTATTACACATAATATTTTTATTCATATAATACGAATAGGCTACATTTAATTGCAATTAACCAATATGAATCTCTTAGGGAATAATGCATGCTGGGAGAGGTATAGATTTTTGTTATGGAAGAGGTAAAATTAAAGGTCAGATGTGGATAGGGAAATACATTAATACCTGAACTACAGGAATATGTCCATGCAACACAGCAAAAGTCAGAGCCGTCCAATGGCGGGTCTCAGGGTGGACGGATGGATATTTATGAGGAGTACTGACAACCTATAAACAAATTGAGGTTATTTTCAAAATGTGACCTTCACAATTCTTAGGCTAGCAAATCTGATCTATCTGTGGCTGGGCGCAAGGGCTCTAGATGTACAAAGATATTCTGGAAGATGCCTTGAGAAATGCTGGCGATACATGGTAGGGATTTTCCCTTGGTGAATGCCCCAAACACCTCTCACCAGAACTAGGCACCTACCCTGCTTATGTATGTAAGAACAGAGACTGAAGCAATCCTCCAAAAACCATCAGAAGACCATGTTACATTTTGGAGATTTTACCCACTGGGGCAGTGAGAACATTTCTCGGTGACTTTCTGTCCTCTGTGCATAACAAGGAGGCCTTTTCTTCTCCTTTGAAAGGAATTAATGGATGACTTCTGACCGCCTCCAAGGTGCCTTGGAGGCTGTAGTGGTTATGATGAGCCAGCTCCCCTGCCTGTCTCTTTCCTCTCTCTGCTGAAGGGACGGTGGTGGTTCTGAGAGCTATGGGATGTCAGAGAGTGTGAGATGCCACTACCACACCACCCACTTTTTAAGAGAGACTCTCAGTGGCAGCGAACCCCAGGCAAGAGGCAGTCTGCTTGGGGCTTTGAAGCCAAGGGAGCCCATCGCTCATCTGATTGAGGAACTTCACCATCTGCTCACGGCTCACCCCACACCGTTCTCGTTTCACTCTTCTGCCCACCTCCTGGTTGACGAGCACCCTCGCGCTACCGACATGTGGGCACGAAGCTCTCCCTGGACACAGCACGAGTGAGCAGTCTATATGGGGGCCTGAAAGCACCCCAGGCCAAGAGAGAGGGGGCAAGGCAGCCGAAGGCCGGGGTCTTGCAAGGTCAGCACTCACTCCTGGCTTTTCTCCCAAACATTCCCAGGGCCACGTAACCGATGCCTGCTTCATTCAGGCCAATTCAGCTCACTAAGCACCCGCCGCAGGAAGGCCCTGAGCTGAGATTGTGGGATGGGCTAGAGAGAAGGAGCAGAGAACCCCAGGACCCTACCTTGAGGAGCCCTTGCAGGGGTCTGCATGGTGCTTAGGGATTCACAGAAAGGGGAAAAATCCCCACATGTTTGAAAGTTATAAGATCCAAAATGCTTTTGGATCCAAAACTATGTCTATTGTCTGATTTCCTCGGATGACTATAAAACCCATTAATTAAAAAAAAAAACACAGTACAAAGACTGCATGGGCATCTAATTTTGAACTAAAAAGGTTTCCCAGGGTTGCTGAGTTACTACTGTAGCATGTCAATCTTTCTGCGAAGGCTGCCAGCATCTGGCTGCCAGGGAGAGTGGGTCTTCAAATAGCATGGAACAAGGGTAAAAACAAAGTGAGATTTCACCTATTGCGAGACTTGGGGTGTGAGCGAAGGGGCTGACATGAGCTGAGTCCCAAACTTACGCTGGGTACGCTCTTCATTCCCTCCAACAGCTGTCTGAGGTGGGTGTGATTGTTCTCCCGTTGCGTAGGTGGGGACAGGAAGCTTCAACCACTTGCCCAAGCACAAAAGCAAGTCACTATGACAGCCATGGTTTCAGAACTTGAACCCCAGTCTGTCAAACTCTAAAGCCGCTGCAGGGGCAGGGAGGTGGGGAGGAGAGGTCTGGGGTGGGGGGATGTGCTTCCCACTATACCACACTGCCTCGGGGAAGCTTTGAGATTAGCTTTAAGATCTGTCACCTCAGCCAACAAGGTGAGCCCGTCAGGGTTTGGTGGGGGAGGCGGAGGATCAGGGGAGGGAAACCTCAGCTCAGGGGACTGGACCAGCATTTCCTCTGCTTTGTGTCGGGCAGAGGGAAAGGGCTGCTGGCTCAGGGGAGCTCTTTCTGCCCCTGTCCCTGGAGGAATGGAGCAGCAGCTGGAATCAGAGATTCGGGGCCGATGCAAGGAAAAGCTGGTGCTCCTCGCAGCTGTGTTGGTTGTATTTAAACAAAACATACGTGCAACCTTGGAGTCTGGCTGGGCTAGAGCCTGGGGATGGACAGAATCTTTCAGGTGGTCTCACCAGGGCCACAGCAACTGAAAGGGCAGAGGAATGATCTGTTTGTTGAACTGAGGTCCCTGAGGTGGCTCTCGGGAGAAAAAGCCCCCCTCTTGCTGGCCTTCTGCAGGCCTGTGCACCTCACCTCCACATTCAGGTCAGCTCCGGCATCCAGCAGCATCTGAACCATTGCCTCGTCCCCGCGGACGCAGGCGTACATCAGGGGGGTCATGCCCTGCGGTGAGTTAGAAACCAGAGAACGGAGAACGTTTACAACGATAACAAATGGCAGATCTCACTCGAGTTCAGGAGGCTGTGTGTGTGCTCAAAATCCAGCACGCCAAACATACACGCGCAGCCCTGTGACTCGGAAGGTCACACCCTCCACATTTGGGAAACCAAAACGGTGGCGAGAAGGGAGCTTCCATTGCCTTTCCAGCATTTATTTTGGCCTAAATCAGAGAATTTTCATTTGTCTGTCTGTCTTAGGGTGCAATAGACCTAAGAGTGTTTGCTAAAACAAATGGTTGATTTTAACTTATGGCCCTTAGGAACTTGCTAGATTGATTCTGCAATATCAGCCCTAAGCTGTCTCATTGGTAAACACTGTTTCTTTGACATTTTCTCTTTCACAATATAACAGGTGTCATCTTTGCTCTATCTGAGCTGCTGGTCAACGTCAAGGGAAACTGGATGCCTCTGAGCATGTGGCATCACCCATCACTGACATCTGGTTTGACATTATCATTTACAAGGAAAAGGCAAGCAAATGACAAATAGCCTTAGGAATACCATAGCTGCCCACCACACCTGCTTACTACAAACAAAGCCCCCAACCAACAGGATGGATGTTCAATAAACAGTGTTGTGCAGGTGGTTATTTGGGAAAACATCCAAGTTAGAGCCTTATCTCACGCCATAGACCAAAATCATTTCTAGTTGGATTAGAGATATACAGGAAAAATTAAAACCATAAAAGATATCCTAGCTGGTCTCTGGGTCTGCTTCTAGGCATAGATTTAACGGATGAAATCACAGAGGAAAATCATTACAGCATTGAGGATATATCGTTGAAAACATTATAAACAAAATTAAAAGGTAAACAATGAATTGAGATACATTTGTCACATGATAGCAAAAAATTATGTGCCTAATATATAAAGAGTTTTTCTAAATAAAGAAAAAAACCATAAAGTTTCAATGAAAAACAGGCAAAAGATATGTGGGAGATTAATAGGGAACACATATATAGCTGGAGGCTATGTAAAAGGAAACAAAGGTTGTGGGAAAGTAATTTAAGATTGAGAACCTTAAGAAAGGCTGATGTGTTTGAGCCACTATTTCCATTTAAAAAAATTTCCCTAATGAAATAATCAGAGATTTGAACAGGGACTTGTATATTTAGCCCACCATTGTTAATAAAAGTAATTAGAAACAACCTAAATCTCTAACAATAAAGGTATGGTTAATGAATAAACAATATGACCATTTTATGTATCCATTAAAAGTGATTTAAAAAAATAAGGCAGGGTGCAGAGATGCATGCCTATAATCCCAGCTACTTGGGAGGTCGAGGCAGGAGGACTGCTTGAGCCCAGGAGTTCAAGGCCAGCCTGGACAACATAGTGAGACCCTGTGTCTTAAAAAAAAAAAAAAAAGAACATGTAACAATATTATAAAGTACCTTTAATATAAGATATGGAAAAAGCAAGATATAATAAATCCCTGAGCTTTTAAAAATAATGTAAATGTTTGTGTGTGTTTGTTTTAGGGCTCCTTGGTGTTGCTAAAGAAAATTATTAGCTGTAATTAAATGGTTCTGCTATCCCCTTTCTGGAACTTGCTGCATGAGCTGCCCATGGGGGAAGCAGCCCCGTCTGTCCTTTGTGACATTCCACGTGGGACTCACTTTTAAAGCTGCTGCTTGTTTTCTGTGTCCATGACTGTTCACCCACACAAGACATCTCCTTGACTGCTGGACACAAGAATCTCACTGTACCTCGGTTTCAGGAGGTTGGGGGCATGGCTGCCTATCTCTGAGCTGCCTCCCAGGGTCCCCAAAATGACTTCTGTGCACCTTGAACACACCCCGACAGTGTGGTGGAATTTGCCTGGACGTGTCCTGTGCACAGGCAGGGAACTAATTTTAACCATGCTGGAAGAAGGACGCGAGGGACACATACTAAATATAAATGATGGTTCCATGGGTGCTGGCATTATTTCCTTTCTGGAATAGGTCTATTTTTCTCTCTTTTCATTTCAGCTGCAATGATCATGTGCTACTTCTATAAAGACGAACGGGAGTATTTTTATATTTTAAAAACTTCAAAATAAAAAGGCAAGCAACCCAAGCGGCCAGCAGGGGGCGCGTGTGCCCAACGCCTGCTGGGATCGCCGCCGTCGCCGGCTCGCCAGGGGGTGGCGCACGCGGGGGGAGCGGGCGCCTGCTCAGACCCCCGGACCCTGTACCTGTTCGCTCATGGTGTTGATGCCGTCGGGGCCCAGCAGAGACACCGCCTGCTTCACCAGGTCGGTCCGCCCGCAGTTCAGCATCCGGAAGCCCAGGTCCTGCTTAAACTTGGCTTCGATGGCCACTGCGTCCAGCTTCCGAGAGGCGCAGAAGCAGTCGTCGGCCCTAAGGAAGGGAGACACCGTCACGTGGGTGCAGCGGCCTCCCCAGAGACCGGTCCCTGGGGGCCGCAGGAGCAAACTCCTTAGGATGCACCAGGGAGCTTTGCATCTGCTGTTCCCAGGCTCCAATTAAAACGACTGCCTCCTGCTGTCTCTTGATCCTTTGTCCTTTATGACTGCTGCGGCTCTGAATCGTCTTCTGTGCTCCCAGAGCTTGCTGAGCTGCGTATCCTAATGGCTAATATTTATTGAACGTTTACTGTGGGCGAGGTACTCTGCTGAATTCTTTATGGGATCCCCACACAACCCCAAACCACGGGAAACAGACACAGATCAGGGACCTGCCCAAGGCCACAGTCTGAAAGCAGTGGAGCTGGGCTTTGAACCAAGGCAGTCCGCGTGGAGAGCTGGCCTGTGTATCGACTGTACCACTCTGTCCCCCAATCACAGCACCCACTGTTTGCCTGTTTACGTGTCTGACTGCCCACTCTGAGCTGGGCACCTCTGAGAGCAAGACCCGGGTCCGGTGGGTCTCTCCTTCCCAGGGCCAGACAGCGCACAGCAGGTGGAGGTGCGGAGTGAATACACAATGGGTGGATTCTCTACATTGAAAACAGAAGCCAGACAGAGAACCGGTGAGATGAGACGAGAGTATACGTGGCAAGGTGCACTGAACGCTGTCATCCAGCCAGCCAGGTGCAGGGAGAAAGAGGTTAGGGGACGAGTGAAGAGGAGAAGTAGCAGAATCGAGACGGTGATACGAACTCCCCTTGTGAAGGACGTTACTTCCTTCCCATGATCCATTAACGATTAAATCAAATCATTAAGCATTTACTGAGCACCTGTTTGCCCCAAGCTCTGCTCTAGGTGCTAAAAACATCAAGGTAACTATGTCACCGTCCTTGCCCTGGGAGAGCCCTGCCTGGGAGGTAAGAGGGGCAGGCGAGGGTTGTTATAATTCAGTGAGGCAAATGCACAGATCAAGGGATCAGAGACACGCGCTGTTACCGAACACGGGCGCCGTGGCCGTACAAGAAAGCTGCACCAAACAGAGCCTAGGGCATCCAGCAAGGCCTGCTGGGGAAGGTGAGAGCACTGCTGAGCCGTCTTAAATCGGGGCATAGGAGAAAAGAAGGCAGA
>RJWJ010032163.1:0-18702 GCA_004363605.1 Indri indri
AAGAGTTGGTTAAAAATATATATGCTATTTAGAGATACATGTACTTAGCAAGTTTATAGACAGGCAAGGCAGAAATAAACTTCAAACTCAGCAGAGTGAATGTTTTGCAAGGGTCTTCGTCCTTCCTGTTAAAGACATATTTCTTCAGTCATGTGGTAGGTATGCGGGGTTTTGTACTATCTTTATATTATTTTGTATGCCTGAAATATTTTTCATAATGAAAACATTTTAAAGGTGTGTGTATAATGACAAGAAGGGAATACATCAAAATGCAGCTACTGCTTTGAGGTGGGATTGTTGTATTTTATTGTTCACATTTTCCAAATTTTTTACAAAGAACATACATTCTTTTTCACCTTCTAAATTATTTTATCATTGGAGGCTATTTTTATGTCCACCCAGAGCTCATTTGTGTTTTGAGCAAAGGAGGTCCTAGTGCTGAGTTGTTCCCGCCCTTGGAATACACCTGCCTCTCCCACCGAGAGTCTTTCCTGGGGGAGTCACGGCCTATTGCTCAGGCATCTCTTACATGTTAGAATTTAAACTAGAAACTTTAAATTCTGTGGGGGAGGCGAGCTCTCTGAAGCCATCCCACTCGTATCCTCTGACGTGAGCGGAGATTCGTAGGCGGCTGCTGGGAGCCTTCTGCACTCTGCAGATTGTTCTCAAAAGTGTACATTGCTTTTTATTTTCCTCTAGAATAGTTGGGTCCTATCCTGCCAGGAAGCTGGGGGCTCAGCCAGGGGATTGGGTGAAGTGGGGGTAAAAAATAGAGACCAATTATATTGTCAACTAGGGATGACTCTCCAGTCCGAATTCATTTTTCACTAAGTGCTGGGGGTGGGGGGCGGAAGAACAATTATTTGGAGATATGTCGCCCATCACCAGACTTTAAGGCCCTTCCAGTTTCCTCTGTAAGACGAACTCTTAATATAGCATCTTGGCTAGGGTCCACGATCCCCCTAAAATCACACATCAATGGTAAAATTTTCTGGAGCCCAGGGCCATCACCAGATCCCCGAAAGAGTCAGTGACACATCCCCCTCCCCTAACAATTGAGGATTCCTGTTCTGTAAGAATAAACTCTTTTCTTAGCTTACTCACTCCTGTTTGGTCTCTTAAGTTTACGTTCAACAGGAGGTTGGAGAGGGGCTCAGCAGGAAAACTCCCCTCCAGGTGCCTAACAGAACCATCATCCACGGCTTTAGAACAAAGCAACATGTCAGTGGGAACGTCTGGTGGTATCATCACTCAGACACCCTGAAGGGTTCTATATGGCACTTACTTTTTAATCAAAGTGGGATTTCATCTGTGTTAACATTTCCCAACTTTATGTCATAGATAAATTTCTTTAAAAGGGTTACACATTAGGGGAACTCATTGGTTTTGTTTTTGCTTTTGTTTCTTAACCCATCAATCATTATGGGTACACATGGTCATACCGAGTGGTATAATGGACTTGGGAGACTAAGAAGGGAGGACAGGAGAGGTGGGCAGGGATCAAAAATTACCTTTCGGGTGCAACGCAGACAGTTACACTAAAAGCCCTGACTTCACACTATGCAATTCATCCATGTACCAAAAAACCAATTGTACTCCCTAAATCTATTGATATAAAAATGAATAAATAAGTAAATAAATGTTAAAAATAAATTAAAAAGTACATGGAAGAAAAAATAAATAAATAATAAACCCATCAATCAACAGTATTTAGCAAGAACCCACTGTGTACCCAGCATTGGGCTGGGACTCAATAGAAACTTGACCAGGTCCCCAAAATGACACCTGTCCCCTCATCTAGCAATTTCTTGTTCAAAGCACACACCTGGTGAATATCTTTCCACTCATTAAATGGAATCGAAATTGAGAGTTACTCATATTACTTTCCCAAACCCTCGCGTCCTCTGGTATGAGTCATCCACTGGAACCCACCTTTTTTTTCCCTCAGATACTTTCCACTACACATAGAAACAGACTCAGAGAAACTCTTCGGTAATACTGCCAGTTATTAGGGACTGGGAGTCTACTGGATATCCCCATTTAAAAGCACAAAGATAAAATCCCTTTGGGTAGCCCACAAAAGCCATTTGTTTATGAGAACAATTAACTTATTGGACTCAGATGTTCATTTAGCCATTGTTGCCTTTATGGCAAAACATCTTCTCCTGTGTGGCTCTACCCACCACTTAATTCAATTCGACTCATCTCTCCTGAGTGTCTGCTGGGTGCGAGGTACTAAAAGTTAGTCACACCCCCCCCTCCATGGCCACATCTGGATCTGTCACACCTCCTGTGTCCCCACATGACTTCAATGGTCAGTGGAGCCTGCAAATCAGCAGTATTCATGCCGCTCCAACAGCTTCTAGGACTCCTCTAATTCTATAACTATCATACTACTATGTGGCCATAAATGGAGGAAACTCAGCCCAGGTTCTAGAGACCTGTTTGCCAAGATCCAGGAAAAATGGCAGATAAATCAGAAATGAGTTTGGCCAGGGCCGAATCCCTAAGCATAGCCCTGCTGGTGGTGGTGGGGTAGACTTCTCTTCTATAAAAGTCCCTCTCCTGTGACAAAACATGACACATGAGATGGTTAAGAAAGGGAACATTATCTGCAGCTGCACAAGGAGAAAAGAAGTTGAATTATCCATTTTCTGAGACTTAAAACACCTTGACAGAAAGGCAAGGGCATTGATGCCAATCGAGAGAAAACCAAATTACAACTCATAATTGCAAAGTATTCTTTAATATAAGAGAATTTAGTGGTTCTCGGATAACAAAAAAAATCTGGAGACATGCTTTCCTGAAAAATAAATATCAATATATAGTTGAAGAAAAATGTAAGATGAGGTATGATCTTAGAAATGACCTGGATTAAAGTCTTGCCTGGGTCGCTACACCTCCCTGGGCTTCTACTTCTTCATTTGCAAAGTAAGGGGACTGGAACACATGACAGCTAAGGGCTCTGTAAATGCTGACAGTCTTTACGTGCTGAAAATCTTTAAATTCTAAAAGTAGATTTTCACAAAATTTTAAACATTCAAACACAAAGAGTCTTATTGCTGATAAGGGAAGTTCCAAGACTTCACTTGTCAATAACAAAATACTCAATGAGTAAAGTAAAACTGAGAAGAACATCATCTTTTTGTCCTGTCACTGTGGCAACCTAGTAAGCTGGCCCAACTCCGTTCATCTGGTGGTCCAAAAACGGGAACAGACAAACACCATGTGGTGAAATAAAGACACTCAAGTGCATTAATTAGATGCCAGCTCAGGCTCACTCCATCATGGCTGTTTGCATCATATAAAAATCTGCAATAATTAAAAATAAGCAAAAGAGCATTGTTTATATTGATAAATAAATGTCATCAGATGACTACCTAACAATCCATATTCGACGAGTTTCACATATTCACAAAGGTTTTAGACCTGATTCCAAATCTTTTTTTTTTTTTTTTTTTTTTGAGACAGAGTCACACTCTCTTGCCCGGGGCGAGTGCCGTGGCATCAGCCTGGCTCACAGCAACCTCATACTCCTGGGCTCGAGCAATCCTACTGTCTCAGCCTCCCGAGTAGCTGGGACTACAGGCATGTGCCACCATGCCCGGCTAATTTTTTCTATATATATATTTTTAGCTGTCCAATTAATTTTTCTTTCTCTTTTTGGTAGAGACAGGGTCTCGCTCTTGCTCAGGCTGGTCTTGAACTCCTGAGCTCAGGACGATCCGCCCGCCTCGGCCTCCCAGAGTGCTAGGATTACAGGCGTGAGCCACCGATCCCGGCCGAAATCTTTTTTTTTTTTAAACGAATGACGAAACAGGCCCAGAGAGGGAAAGTGACTTGCCCAAGGATATACTGCTAGTTAATAGGCAGAGCCAAGATCACGACTCGGTTCTTAACTCTTAGCATGGAAGCCCTCTCATCTCATAAGAGTAGCTTTCAAGGTCTCTGTCGAGAAGGCAGACCAGGGCCTAACATTAATGGACCCACAAAGCACAGTGCCTAAACCCCAGTGAAGCATAAAAGATGAATAGACAGGGAGCCCAGAAAGGGCCTGAATTCCCACCCCATGCCCAGCCCCTGGATAATGAGAGTGTCACAGGCCCAGGTAGGCTTCAAATCTTCTTAGTGGGGAGAAAAGGAGGCCATGCAAAGAAAGCTGCTGAAAGTAAGCATCCAAGGACGTGGCCTGAAAGATCTGAGGAAGCTTTTTACCTCCATCATCACCAACATTCCACTACCAAGTCACTTATGCATCTTTTGCAAAACTTCTGCTTAGAGAAAAACACGAGGCTGACGTTTGGTGGGTGCCTAGTACGTACCAGGAGATGTGTTTGGTATTCTCACTTTTTTTGTCTTATTTGACCCTCATAAAAATTTTGCTAAGTCTTTTCATCCCTATTTTGCAGATGAGGAAACAGGTGTGGAAAGGTGTCACCCAGATGGTAAGTATAGAACCTGACTCAAACTGAAAACAAAGGCACTCCCTCCACCACGCCGCTGGAGTCTCGTTCTGGCCTTTGGGCCACCAGCTGCCTGAGTCTGGCCAACCCTGTAATTTCCCCCCCAAGGGGGATAAACATCTGGTCCATCTTCTTGAATTAGCCTCTGAAATAGCATAGCAGGATTTACTAGATTCTACCCAGATGCACGGGGTTCACAACTCGTTTTAGGAGAGAAAAGACATAGGCGATAAACAACTCAGCATGGAAGTTTAAGTTGGCCACACAGCTTTCTCCAGTGAAATGAATTAAAAAAAAAAACATTTCTCCCAAGTCACAACTTCCAGAGTCAGATCCCAGAAGCCCACTTCAAGTACACAGCATATTAACAAATATAATGTTCAGAGATGCCAGGGGAGGCAGAAAGAACTAACTTACACTTATGTCAAGACTGCAAAGGCTAACAGCATCTTCATCTTGGGCACTCTGCTTCCGTTTTCGCTGCAAAACAAACGAAAAAACAGAGTTCAAATGTAAACAGGGAGGATGGCTTTGATGAAGGAAAGAGAAAAGCAACCAAATGGCACATGCGATCCTTACCACTTCCACCATGCTACTCAAAACCTTTAACCAGGCCTAGCGTGGTAGCTCACGCCTATAATCCTAGCTCTCTGGGAGGCCGAGGCGGGCGGATTGTTTGAGCTCAGGAGTTCGAAACCAGCCTGAGCAAGAGCGAGACCCCGTCTCTACTAAAAATAGAAAGAAATTAATTGGACAACTAAAAATATATAGAAAAAAAATTAGCCGGGCATAGTGGTACATGCCTGTAGTCCCAGCTACTCGGGAGGCTGAGGCAGGAGGATCGCCTGAGCCTAGGACTTTGAGGTTGCTGTGAGCTAGGCTGACACCACAGCACTCTAGCCCAGGCAACACAGTGAGACTCTGTCTCAAAAAAAAAAAAAAAGTTTAACCAAGCTATGTAGAGGAACAGTTCTAAGAAGACCTGAGAAATTATGAGGAACCATTAGGCTCTAGGATAATTGGTTTATATTATTATTCTTACTCATGCTGCTACAGTTTGTTTCTTTCTGTGTTTCCCTTTTGCTAAATGTCGCCATATATCACAGCTTAGAAATTTAGATACAAAGTTCAGATTCTGACTACTTTGTAAGAAGAGATTAGACTGGAAAGAAAATCTAATTCACTTGAAGATATTCCATTTTTAGAGCTGCTTTCTACTTGGGTAATTTAAATTTGTTCTAAAACTCAGCCAAGGTCCTAATGTAATCACAGAACCATGATGCTGGAAAGAATCTTAGACATCTTCTCTAACCTTCCTATTTTGTAGCCATAAAACCCCAAATTCAGAAAAGTCACTATTGAATTGAAGATAATTGTATTTGAAATGAACTTATAAATTTTTGACTAAGGCAGTGTGCCAAGTTAGATTTGGAAAAATGTTTTTTCCTTTTCGTACAAAGAAAAGAAATTTCATTGACAAACCACAATAAAGCTCATCAAAAATACATCCATTTCTTTTCTGCATCCTTAGCTTAACCAACCAGTCAAGTGTTTCCTGAGTCCCTAATCTGTGACTTGCTAAGTCTCCAAGCTACCAAAAGACCAGAGTCACTGGCACGAGGTTATAGGAGAGTCTAGAGACATCTGGACTCTTCAACTCCCAAAGAAGTCTACCTCCTCCGCCTTCTCTGTCAGAGCCCTGAGCCTGGACAAAGGCCGAGATTGGAAAGCAACCAGAACTGTTTTGTTTTTTGTTTTTTTTTTGAGACAGAGTCTTGCTCTGTTGCCGGGGCTAGAGTGCTGTGGCATCGGCCTAGCTCACAGCAACCTCAAACTCCTGGGCTCAAGTGATCCTTCTGCCTCAGCCTCCCGAGTAGCTGGGACTACAGGCATGCACCACCATGCCCGGCTAATTTTTATATATATAGTTTTAGTTGTCCAGATCATTTCTTTCTATTTTTTTAGTAGAGACGGGGTCTCGCTCTTGCTCAGGCCGGTCTCAAACTCCTGACCTTGAGCGATCCACCCGCCTCGGCCTCCCAGAGTACTAGGATTACAGGCGTGAGCCACCGCGCCCAGCCCAGAACTGTTCTTGTCTGTATTACTGTAATTGTTCCATAATTTCTTCACTTCAGCAAAGGTTGTTGAGCATCTACTATGTGCCAGGCCCTGTGTTTGCTCCCAGGAATGCAAAGGTGAGCGATTCCCATGGTTAGGAACTCATGTGCATGTAGCAGAGATAGACCTATTACGATTAACTGTAACGTGGTAAGATCCCAACATCTTAGAGAAAGTCACTTCACTTCTCTTAACCCTTTCTCAACTCCAGGGTGAGGGGAGGGGGTAGTGGTGATAACATTAGCTTCTATTCTCAAAAGGAGAGGAATAAATGCAATAATGCGTTTTAGACCCTAGCAGAGTGCCTGATACACAGCAGGTGCTCCAAACATGGGTTGGAGGACTCTAGAAGCACAGTGAGAGAGGTCTTCCCAGAGGATGAGGCTTTTGAATAAGTCTAAAGGAAGAATAACGGTTTGCCAGATGGTGGGGGGAAGGGATTGGGGCCTCTTTTTGCATAGGCAGCCACCTGGATACTTCAGATCTCAAAGGCGCACATGGCTCCAGCCAGAGCAGTAAAGTTCTAGATCTACATATTCTTCCACGGAAGCAGTGGTGCCACATGCACAGAATCACCTGAGGAATGATTTAGAGATGCTGATGCCAGGAGCCATTCCAGGATGGCACCCAGGAATCGGCATCAATAAGCTCACCAAGCGATTTTTACGAAGTCAGATACTCCACTCAGGGTCTTGGGGGGAGGTGGGGGCTTGAGAAGGTGATGCCAACAACCACTCCAGGCACACTTGCCATTTTTGAGGATGCTTCATGTTTGTACAGGGGCCTGGCTCTTATTGATTCACCGTCCAGGTACAATTAAAAACAGCACTGTGGTGTCAGTGAAACAAATTCACTGGCTTATATTTGTATGGTGACTTTTTGAGGCAGGTACAGGCAAGGGATTTCCCATGCTACAGGTAAATAAACTGAGGTTAGGAGAGAGAAGCAATTTGCTCAAAGTTACATGGCTACGGGGTAACACTCTGAATCCAGGATTCTAATTCCTAGGGCAAAACCCTTTCCCTACACCATTTAAAGTATGTGTGGTAAACAGGTTACGTCTCACCTGCCACCTGGAACGTCTGGTAGGGTCTGCTTGGGGCACTGTATGGAGAAGGACTACACAGCATAGCAAGTGGGAGAATGCTGTGATCAGTGAGCAACATGTGCTCAGGTGTGGCGTGGGGAACAGTTGACCAGGTGTCCCGCTGCCTAGAGTAAACCATGTGCTTCCTGAGTTCAGCTTCTCTTGCCCTGAGAGGCTACAGTATTACACCTAGGAACCTGGGAGGTGCCATGAGGAGGATGAGGCTCTGGGATGTTATCCACACGTGGGAAATAATGCCTGCCAGGACAGGCTGTATTGAGGACCATAGGTGACGTGTGACAAGGCCTGGCGCATAGTTTGTGCAAAATAAATGGCAGCTCCTGTTACATGTTTTGCAGACAATAAGCTACACAGATGTCTGCTGCTACCTGGTATTGTCAGATAATAGAATTTTATGGTGTTATATTTCTATTCCTAGGGCTCAACAGTTTTGTCAACCTGACATGCTGATAGTAGCCTGGTGACACCACACTGGCGAAGGAGAGGGGATAATGAGAGAAGCTCTTCACCTCACAGGCACGCAGCCCTCTCCAGGCTGACTCAACACACTACCCAGCTCCCTAACCCAGTTCCTGCCAGACACTTCCACATGCCCCAAGTGTCAAGTTCAGAAGACAAATGTCCTCTAATGGCCTTTTTAATTAAGCCACAGACAGTTAATCTGGGATAGAATGATCTCCTTAAGAAACCCACACATTTTGCAACATAAAAGCTGCTTGGATTATGACAGTGGATTTTCTTTTCAATTTTCATTACATACAGTGGCAACTGACCATAGCTAGCAACAAAAAAGCAGCCTGAAGTTTAAACTCTGGGCTCGAAGCAAAAATTTCACAAGGCATTGCTTAATCGTTTGTAACTTCACTCTATGTTCACTGAGCACTTTTGACATGCAAAGCCCTGTCCTGGGATACAACACTGAATGAGCCAGGCATGTTCCCTGCCCACTGATTGGGAGTACAAAGAAAACAAAATAATTACAGATTGTGATCTCTGCTGTGAATGAGTCAGACAAGGTGGTGAGACAGAGAATGGCAGGGGGGACCATTTTAGAAAGATAATTTTATTTAATTGTTTGTTTTCTGGTTTTTGGTTGACCTTTTCATGAGACATAAGCCCATGCAGGCAAGACTTGGTCTGTCATGGTCACAACACCAGAGCCTGGTACAATACCTGCTACATGGCCAGCATCCCCCAAAATAGTATTTCTTGATGTTTTTTTTTTTGTTGTTGATGCCCTTGGTCTTCTTCCCATTGAGAAGCTTGTTGTCTTCACCAATTACTTCAGAGGGGAACAAGTG
The DNA here is from genome assembly GCA_004363605.1 of Indri indri. Classification (NCBI taxonomy): domain Eukaryota; kingdom Metazoa; phylum Chordata; class Mammalia; order Primates; family Indriidae; genus Indri; species Indri indri. Next base: position 8,991 of record RJWJ010032163.1, read on the forward strand.
GAGAATGTAGAGGGGACCCATGGGCACCCATCCCACCAGCCAGGCCTGCTCAGCCAACCCTGGGGATAAGGGGCTTGCAGGTGGAAGAGCCACACACAGGAACTGCATATCCCACCTGCCAGGAAGTGGAATTTCTAAAATATTGGGAAGCTCAGCTCGTGCCAATTATCTACAGAACAACTCTTGGAAGAAATCACCAGTTGCAAACAATCCATGGAGACGTGGACAAATGAGCATCTCAGAAAGCAGAGGATGCAGCAGGATGCTGCACTCATGCTGAACTTCAAAGCAATTCATTATGATACTAAGACTGATAATAACGACAGTGCTAGCCTATTACACACTCACTGCATGTCAGCCACAGAGTTAAATCCTTACATAACGATCTCATTCCATCCTCACGACCACCCCATGAAGTAGGTAGGAACTGTAATATAATTACCTCCATTCTACAGAGGAGGAGATGGAAGCTTGGAGGGCAGCAGGGATTTGCCCAGGGTTTTATGATTAGCGTGTGGCGGAGCCTGGATTCAGGCCTGGATCTGTCCTACTCAAGCTAGGTGCTTCCCCACCATGCTGTCCTAGCCCAGAGTCTGGGATGGCACAACATACCTGTACAGAAGGTCTCAGAAGGTGTTGAGCATGAGTAACGTGGGAGGAAACACCTTTGTAACTTTTATTCTACACTAGAGAATTGACCCTGAAGCACACTGTCTAGACCAAATCAGTTTTGTGGTTCTTCCTAGTTTGAAGAGCCCCCACTGCCTGCCATTAGGTAGGCTAGGGCCTGCGCCAAGGCCCTGCCATCTTCCTCCCTCTGCATCAGTAACCGCCGTTCGGCGACCTGGGGGAGTTCCTAGGCAGGAAGGACACCGTGTGTGAGCTGTGCATTTACACACTTGCTCTGACAGGTTCCCAGCCAATGTGAGTTGCTGAGGACCCACCCTGTTATTCTTGTCAAATTTACTTCCCTTTCAACCATGAAAACAAAGCACCTTGGGTGAGCCCGGTAATTGTGCCATAGTCTGTGCTCTCTGATCTCGGCACATAACTTTAAACCCCCAGCGCCCTACGCCGAGCAGTAGGTCAGTGAATAATTTCTGAATGGGTGACTAAAAGAAAGACTGAATAAAAGAGGCCAGTGTTCTTGAGGGGACGCCCTTCCCTTCCGCTAACCACCAGGATGTCAAAATTAAATCAAAACCTCAAAAGCGAAGGTCACTGAAGGCTGAAATTCTTCAACCTCAGATTTCCTTGGAGACTTAAAACCTGCCAGTTCAAGCTAAGATTCTTGCTTTTCAAATAAGAAAGAGCTTTTTCCTTACTAGTGGGGGCATTTATTTTCCCTAAAATACATAGACATGTTAAAGGAAATCACAGTTGTTTAGATATTGGTCCAAATGGGACTTTGGCCATTTCTACTCCTCCTACAAGAAGGAATGTCAGATCTGTTCAAGGGTGAGGCGCATCCGTGACCAACGAATCTATCCATGCACTGCCTTAAGCAATGGCATGGACGCTCAGTCTCTGTGCTTGAAGAGCAAGTAATCCAAGACAGATAACACCTCACGCTGAAAGGAAACAGCCAGCAGAGCCAAACCATAAATGAACTTAATGGGCACCTGAACTCTTTGTCTCGACACCTACATACCCATCTGGGGGTGGGGAGGAAAGGCAGTTACAGGGGAGAATTTGTGGGAACGACGGACTTGGGTGTCATATCTGAGTCCTTAGCCCCATAGATTACATATTTGATGGAGACAATTGCTAGAAGTGCTGGAGTGCTCCAAACCGCCCTATGCTTCTTGAATCAAAAAACGGCCAGGAGGTCCCATTGTTAATTTGCAACAGAGCACAGCCCCATAGTTACACACACTGAGATGTGAGGTCTCAGAAAGATGTGAGCACCCCGGATGGATCAGGCGAACTCTGCCAGAGCCTCGTTACTGATCACTCCACCCTGCTGTCCTGAATCCTAAGCCTTCGCCTGCACTTCTGACCCACTTTCACAACGCATTACTGTTTCCCGGGCCACTCTGTGGCTATCTGCTTTTAAGATTGGCTACTTTCTGATAGTACTAGGCGGACGTCTAAATCTCATAAGTAAATGACCCATGAACAAACTGCTTTTTCTGCTGTTCTAGGGGAGGCTCTCTGTGAAGAGCACCGATCCTATCCTCAGCTCATGGGTTCTCGGAAGAGCTGGCCCTGGTCCAAGCCTTAATATCTCATCCTTAGCTGGCTTGGCTTCCATCTTCTCAAGACCCAAATTCCTCTTGGAATCCTTTGCAGTTTCGGGAGAATCACCAGGGACCTTCCAACACACGAGAGGAGGTACGCAAATGCCAGAACTGGGCACCTGCTATAAGCCAAGCACTGTGCTCCCAGTTCAACGGAAGTTTAAGCTTCTCCTTAACCCAGCGTAAGTAAGCACTGTTGTGTTTATTTTACAGAAACGGACACTGGAGCTCAGGAAGGCTGTAGTAACTTCCTCAAGGTCGCGCAGTTAGTGAGTGCTGGAGAGGGGATTTTCCTGAGGCCGGCCTGACTGTCAAACCACTGATCTTTCTGCCATGCGATGCTATTTCTCCATTTATATTGTTTAAAAATATATGTGTTTCCTTTAAGCTACTATATTAGAATAATGTAAAATACAATTAAATATAATACGTGCTTCAAAACAACATAAAAAGGCTCACGAAGCATTTACCTATATACTTCAAGGAAATTAAGAGCATGAAGGAGACAGACTGAGTTCAAAATCTAGCTCCACCTTTTGCTACTTGGCATGACTTTAGGCCAGTGACTTCTTTATTCCGTCATTCACTTAACAGGTATTTATTGAGGATCTGCTACATGCCAGGCAGGTTCTAAGTGTGTGGGATATATCAGTGTCCATAAAATACTTCCATAAGCTTTGTTTTCTCCATCATCAGGTTACTTCAAGGATTAAAGGACATAAAATATTTAGAACAGGGCCAGGCAAGAGATTTTTTAAAATGGTAATTATTATTGCTACTATCACTATTAATTACTGTAATTACTATTACTACGATTGTCACTGCTGGTATAATTGTTTTGTTGTTATTTGACACTAAGAGGGAGGCAGGGAGGATATTAGAGATGGGGGAGCCTGTAGAGTGAACAGCAGACCCGAAATGCTGTCAGACCCTCTTCCAACTACCTCGGTCTTCCAGGGCTCTCCACAGATACTCCCTGGAGTATCCCATTTGCAGTGTGTCGTTTCCACTTTTTTCACAAAGACAAGGACAAATGCAAGCCTGACTTAATTTTAAATGGCCAAGATTGAATTGATTAGTGTCAGAACAACCCTGTTATTTAATCACAGGGCTTTTCTATTTAATAACTAGGTGACCAGAGCAGCAAAAGCGCACTGATGGAGAGAGTGCAGCTCCTGACTTGGCAGCAAATAGTCCCTGATTAGTTGTTTGTAATTATTCAGTTTAAACCAGATCTTGAACCTTTTTGATTTATCTCTTTGCTGGCAAACAGCTTTGGTGGTTTCAGAGGCTTTGATGCCTTGCCTTTCATCTGTGCCTTCTTTGGGGAGAGATTAGCAAAAGGATTTTGTGTTCTTGTACTTGCCCTTAGCTGGAACTTGATTCGCTACACTCACATTTGAGCAGGGAGAGAATCCACATTTTGTTTTTCTCCGGTCTAAAGCTCCAGGGGTAAGCAGGAGAATTGAGACAGGGAACCCCTAATCCATTTTTAATACATGGCTTTTTGCTTCTTTCCCCTTTTTAAAACATCCTCCCTTTTCCAGCATCCAGGAACCCTGGGCCTTTTTTCTAGACTCTCTTCAATGTGCTCAGAGGGTAGAGAACCTGGAAATCGTGATGCTTTCTGAGTTACGGGAAAATAATTTTGACTAACATAATATGCGATTTTGTGCTCGGATGCCATTAACTATAGTTTGAAGATGTTAGGGGGGGTTCTACAGTCAGACCTGGTGAGTTTATATCTTAGTTATGCCATACACTTGCTGTGGAATCTTAACCATATCACTTCACCTCTTTGAACCTCAGTTTTCTCATCTATAAAATGGGGACATTAATAGTACCCCACTAATGTTGTGAGAGTTAAATAGATCAATGTGTATAATGGCCTTCGCACAAAGCCTGGCGAATAGCTACTCAAATATTAACTATTAGTAGTAGTAGCAACAGCAGCAGTAACAGCAAGTTAGTGCAAGCACCAGGGGAAAAAGCACGAAGAAAATACTGAAAATGACTAAAAGTATACTCATTAACTTGATTTTGGCAAACTAGGAAAAACCCCTATTATGATTTTAGCCATGGAATGCCTGGCCCTTAGCTTGTTGGGAAGCAGAAATGAGACAGTATTAGCCAAGGAGTGTTCTTCCTTTCCCACGGGAAGGAAAAAACGTTCAACCAAGGAAATGGGAGGAGCAGGGAACTGCAGCCAGCCTGCCAGTGCCACGTCTGCCCCCACAGCTAACAAGCAGGAGGACTCTCTGTCATCCAACAAACATTTCCAGACCACTCCTCCCTCTAAAACACTCAAGACCAGAGGAGCAGGAGAAAAAACAGAAACTTTGTCTACGCAGGGTAAAGGGCTGGCAAGTACATTTTCCAGAAAGATTGTCCCAGGAAAAAACCCATATGGATGAGAGAACGGTTTCATATTCACAGAGATGTTCAACAATGGGATGTGACAAGAAGCACAAAATCAAATTAACCAGAGCACTTTTTTCTAGGCCTGCTAAATTACTATAATTATTTTATATTTTTTCCTACTGGCTCTCAGGTGCACTGAATTGGGTTCATCAAAGTCCCTGGTTTATAACACACTATTTTCACTGGAGCTTCCCTGGCTCTTTTATTTGTTTATTCATTTATTTTTTTAATACTATAATAAACTCCTATTTATTAAAATTCTTCACTGATGAAATAGTTTGACGCTATTATCAACAAAAATATTATCCATATATGTGCAGTTTAGGGAATGTCCAAATAATTGTGTAATTTATAGAAAATTGCCCCATGTAACCAATCAGCGTAGACTGTCCAAATGCATGATTCAAATTCGAAGTGATTATCATCCCCAATAATACTGAGAACCTGAAATTACAAGGAGGGTTCTCAGTTCTTCATTCATACTTGGCTTGTGTTCCTGCCTTCTCCTACCTGGAAATGGCCCCAGTGCTCGTGATACCTTATCGGCCACAACACCCCATGGACTCATGAGCAGTTCGCCAAATGCCAACAGGCCTTTAACCATAGGGACAACAATGCTTCCCTTTGGCCACTGGTGTCTGCAACATCTAGTCCTCGTAGCAAGTGGCTGCACAAAGCAGAGATGAAAAATGCAAGAGAATGGGCTGCACTTGCCAAGCTGCCCTGTCAATCAGCACATTCCTTTAAATAAACAAAAGGCTCCCTTGCAGAACCATTTAGTGTTGTCTACCATATTGGAACTCGCAATCTCAGTTGCCGAAGTTTGTTTTCTTCGTTGTGTATTCTGGCTGCTCAGGGTAGCCCCCTACTCCTCCCTTCCCTTTGCTGGGATTTATAGCAACCATCTATTAAGAATCCGCTGCCTGCTGGGTGCTTTACATGCATTATATCCAATCCTTACAGCCATACAAAGAAGTTATTACACATAGGAAAACTGAGGCTTCACGAGTTTGAATGACTTGACTGAGGCTCCTCTATGAGTGTCAGATTGAGGTTCTTGTGTAGAAGATACTGCCGCCCACATCCCCTTCCCAATCACCACTGCCCTGCACACTTCAGCCTTCCACAGGCCAGCACTGCTGGGGAGTTAATGCCCCTGGCAGCAGCCTTTCACCCGTGATTGACTGGAATTGGTAGATAACTATGCCAGCTTCCTAAGGCTCAGTGGGACAGTGCCGAGGTATAGTCTCAGTCTCAACTGCCCATTGGAATCACCTGGGTCTACCTGACTATATTCTTCCTGGGGGCAGGGACTGCATCTCTTTTGCTACCAAATGTAGCTAGAGCAGCTTGCATGGTGCCTGGTACTCAATAGGTACTCAACGAAATCTTTGTTGAATGAATAAAACTATATAACAAAATTCATTTGATTCATTTGTCTGAGTCTCCTACTGCTCCTGGGTTTCTATTGTCAAAATTCAGAAATGTCATGGGCTCCAGAATAAAAAATGATATTGTATGGCAGTACTTCTTAGCTTTTAGTCTTCCTGAAAAGGTATTCTACATCTTTAGATTTGCCATTTTGTAGGCAAGTGGGTTCATTTGTTTACATGTGTCAGTCAACAAACATTTATCGAGCTTTCACTGTGTGCTGGGTTAGGCCTTAGAAATGCCGGGAAAGTTCTGGACATGAAAGAATTCTAGTCTTAGTAAAACACTGTTTTCCTGGGAAATGGATTAAATGCTGGATAAATATGCTTTGATTCTGCAAAATCCAAGTCTCAATTTCAGACTTCAGGATAAAAGTGATTGGGATAGACTTTAAACAAATATTCAGGATTAGAAAATTTAGCACAAAGTACTCTTCCCATTCTCTGCAGCCCATTTGGCTCATCGCAACTCTTACTTTTTACTCAAAACTTGACAGAACATGACAGTGCCACTAAAGAAGGAATGCCCTGAATACCTGCATGTCCCTGGTGTTTAGGGGCTCTTTGCCTCCCTCCCTGTAATTTAGGGTTGTGGTGAGCCCCTCCTCCACTTTCAAAGACAGCTGCAGGAGGAAAATGTCCCTCTAATCACAGTTGACATCTTTCCAGACACCGTGTCAGAAATGCTAACTGGCTTTCACGTTATTGTTCTGATTGCCTCTCTGCAGACTACTGCCAAGAGCATTATTCTCTAGTTAGTCATGACCATGCTGAAGGCTGGTGGCCTCCCCTGTGCTGAAAGAGCTCTAGTTGGGCAGGGAGAGGGACCTTTGTCATAGGGCAGTCCACGGCTGTTCCTGAGGCTCCAGTGGCCTCCAGAGGCAACACACTGAGGAGAGGGATTAGGAGGCTTTGCTGGCATATTCAGGTCCACTGTTCTGAGGATAAGGGTATTAATTACTACACAGTTCTTTCCTTATAGTTGCTTCTTTCCTACGGAAAGAGATGGACATCTTTAAGCCAGACTCTTATGAGAGTTTCTGATTTTTTTTTTGGAGGAGAGCTATTTTTGATTAAATAATCCTTAAATTATCTTCTTCTCGGGCCTAAGGAATTGTGCCCCAGCTAAGATCCAACCAGATTCTGCTGAAGTGTCTGGGCCGACTCGCTTCCTTACAGGAGCTTGAAGGCCTGCAGGCACCGAGGGCTAGCAGGTCCTGCAGAGCCCCTGAGAAGGGCACAAAGGCCTGATGCCCCCAGGGTTGTTGAGGGAGAGGGTATTGGATTCCCCGAAGAGGAGCAAATGGACACAGGACTTTTTCTTCGGGAGGACAGACTGTGCAGGTTACTTGTGAATTTATTTTGTTTTACTTTTGCCAACTTTATTTTAATATAATTTTAAACTTAAAGAAAAGTTGGCAAGTCTAAAATAAAATGCTCCTGAATACTCTTTACCCAGATTCACTGATTGCTTACATTTTGCCCGATTTGCTTTATCTCTCTCTGTCTCTCTGAGAGAGACACATATGAATATAAATTATATTTCTTCCTAAACATTTAAGAATGAGTTGCAGGCATTATGTCCCTTTAGCCCCTAAATACTTCCGTGTGTATTTCCTAAGAACAAGAGCCTCTTAAACAGCATAGTTGTTATCAAAAGCAGGAAAGCTGACATTGACAAAATAACTCATTCACCACTCATTTTTAAAACATGCCAACTATTCTGATAATGTATTTTATAGCTATTGTTTTTCCTGGTCCAGACGCCAATTCAAGATCCTGCATTGCATTTATTGTCATGTATTCTTTAGTCTCCTTTAATCTGAAACAGTTTCCTAGGCTTTCTTTGTGTTTCTTGATTTTAACAATTTTGAAGAGTACAGACCAGTTATGTTGTACAATTTCCTTTGGTGTGGGTTTATTAAATGTTTCTTCATGATTAGATTCAGGTTATGCATTTAAAAAATATTTAGAGTGATGAAAGAACACCTTTTTTTTAGTTTGCCCATTTTTCATAGGAATATGACAGAAGTAATGTGGTATCTTTCTCAGCACATCATATCAGAAGCTACGTGGTATCAGCTTGTCCCAATATTGGTGACATTTGCTTCGATTATTTAGTTCAGGTGACATTTTCTAAGCTTCTCCATTGTAAGGTTACCATTTTTCCATTTTTAAATAAGTGAATTGCAACTATGGAAATGTCTTATTCCTCATGAAATGTTAACACACTAGCATTGATGATTTTTTAACTCCATCATCCCTGCTATGTTTATGAGTTAGTGTTTTCCTGTTCAAACGAGCTTTTCCTTCTCCACCATTTATTCATTTATTTACATCAATGTGGGCTCAGAGATTCCTACTTTATTCAGTGGGTTCTAGCCTGTTACTATTATTATTCATTTTGATGTTCAGATTGCCCCAGCCTTGGCTAGGGAGAGCCCTACAAGCCAGTGCCTGTGTCCAGCTTGTTCACAAACTATATTAAAATAAAGCTGGCCATCATTCTTAGAGCACTTCGTTGCTTTTTGATACGAAAAGATATTCCAGGCTCTTCTTGCATCTTCCCTGCCCCAGTCCTGGAATCAGCCTTTTCTCCAAGGAGCCCCAGTTCCCTTTAGTGGAGCATGGTATTTAGAAACCAAGATCTGGGCACTAGGTGTGTTCTTTGCTCCTGGGTGTCATTGCTTCTAGGCTCTCTCATTAAACAGAGATAGGAAAAAAATATGAATATGTATGTGTCTAACCATGAACTCATTCTGATGCTTCCATTTCCAACCTAACTACATGTATCTATTTTTAAAAACACTTTTAGGTGTGTCTTCTTTCTTTAGTACCGTATGCTCACCATCTGTCTTGCGTCAGGGTTCCGCTGAAGAAGATCCTGGGGTAAGGATGCAGGTGTCAGCTGTTTACATGGGAGATGATCCCCAAAAGAACTGCTGGGGAGTGGGGAAGTGAGATAGCAGAAAAGAGGGAAGCCAAAAAAGGGTGTGGAGCCAGCAGGTTATAGCTGTGGCAGCTGGAGCTCAAGCCACTGGGGACCGCCCCTGAGCGAATACGTAAAACACACTTCATGATTTTCCACTGAGGAGTGAAAGTTGGGAGTTTCAATGTCCCAACTCAACCCCTCATTAACGGAGGGGTGCGGTGCATTGGGATGTTCACTGCCTTGGCTGGAAACCCCATCAGGTTCAAGGAGATAGGAAGTCACAGGAGTGAACAGGAGACCCTGCGGATGGGATCTGAGGTGGCCAAGGCCAGATGGGCGGGGCACTGGAAGAGTCTGCGACAGCCTCTAACCAGCATCAGGTCACACAATAAGAAAGTTGTTACCTTGTCAATTCATTGTCCATTCTGAATCCATCAAGAAGAAACGGGGCTACTTCAGCTTTAACACTCCCTAATGTTTACCAAGCTCATTTTCCTTTTCTTGGTGCAACGAGGCTCAGGCAACAGCATCTAGCTAGAGTTTAGTTACATTGTTTTGTGCATATTTATTTATCTTAATAGTTACATTCTATTTATGGCAAGCATACTGGTTTTCTGTTTATCATAGTTATATAAACTTTCCATTAAAGATAAATATGAAAGGAAAAACTTTCCTATTTTGTTTTGTAG